>CM038794.1:152806342-152876338 GCA_021764765.1 Vicia sativa
GAGAATCGTGCGAATTTGAAGTCGGACTCTTCACGAAAATGTATGGAATGAAAAATTGCTTGAGTGATTCAAAATGTCAACTCAATCGGACGAACGTTTGAGGAGATATAAATTTTTGAAGTTTCAGCACACTTTTCGGGCATCTGACACATGCAAAAGTTTCATTGTGCCACTCGGGGAAAATGCTTCGAACGAGGATCTTCCGATCAAAATACGAACTCGGGATATGAATGAAAGTTGAAGCCAACGGAATTAGTGAACTTTTGACACCAGTCCCATCGCATTTCGATAAAAATCGAGCGAGGTATGATTTTCTGAACAATGCGCGTCAGATGAAGAATGCTCGGTTTGGCTCAAATTCACCTCCAAAGAATAAAATTCTGGTATTGATCCGTAAGGAACTAGCTCTCATCTTTTGAATGAAAGTCAGAGAGGACTTCGATACGGAACTTTAGACACCGGCCTCGCTCATTTTCGATATTCCAGGCAGCAGTTATGATTTTTTTAGTGTACCGTGAACACAGTTCAGCCATAAAACTCGATTTATTCCATTTGAAAGATCAATTTTCGGAGTTTCCTCACACAACTAGCCTCTTTCCGAGAATGAAAGTTGAGATATTGAGAAGGACTTGACAGTCAAAATCGTTCGAAAATACCCAAAGCTGAGAGTTATGCCTTCGGAGGCACAACGCACAAAATCCAAATTGCAAAACAACACAATTTATAACCCTATTTAATTAATTTCAATAGAAATAACATAAACTCTAAAAAAGTGTTAAATAACTTACTTGATTGATTGAAGATCGTTGTTGCTTGCTTGCTTCCATTAGTTGTTGTATTTATGCAATGGTTGATGGTTTGTGTTGATTGTTTGAGGAAAAAATTGATTTTGAGAGAAATGGTATAAGAGAGTTATTGAGAGGGTTCGAGTTTGTTTTTAAAAAATTTTCTGTTATGGGGAGGGGAAGAGGTTCTGGCGCCCTTTAAGTGCATCCATGAACCACAAACTTACTTACGGTTTGGAACCGGAAGTATATTTTCGATTTGCACTCAATCCTTTTCAATCAAATTTATATGTATAGGATGCGAATCGAAAATATATTTCTGATTTTTAATAACATTAGTGAAAATTTATGTGATGTTGTAGAAGAGTATAGGTGGATTAAAAAACCCACAATTTTTTATGCAAGAGTCGTATAATCAAAATTGTTAAATTTACGCATAATGTCGTGTGACTTTGATTAGTAGTCATATAATCTGTAAATAACTTTTGACTATGATCAAGTAATTATCCATTTATGATAAATGCCTAGCTTGTTAGACTTACTCTTCTTTAAAATGTCACTATATAATTATCATCATTAAAACTAGACTTAACTAAAAGAATTTTCATTATGTTTGATTATGATCGATAATTTAATCTTTACTCATCATGTGTTAGAAAAAAAACTATACTCATCATACTTTAATGTGAAAGTGCTCTAACTCATAACCATACAACTCTAGTTGATTGGGAATTATATCATATCCACATTATTTGGGTGAGCTTGACTCACGGGAAAGTCGAAATAATGAAATATAATAAGTTGGTAATGTTGAAGAACATTAACTGAATGGACCCTTCCTAAGGCCATGACCCAATCTCCTATCAATTAGATTTTCGTTTGTGTGGTTAATGGAACCTTTGATAATTAGATATCGTTTGGTGTATATATCTCTCTCATTAATGTCAAACAATATGGTATGCCATAGGAATTTATAGCATCCATACATACACACGCAATAATATTTCGTTATACACATTTATATACTTACCATTATTTTGTTAGCTTTATATACGCAATGTCCTATAACCATAATAATTTTCACCAAACAAAAAATACCCAATAATATTTATAAAAGGAAGAATAAGATGGTAAGAAATTTTAATCTAATTGTAGGTATATAGTGAAAACCCGCATCTCAGTACTTCATTTTTATTATATTTATTTATGCATAAATTATTTGTCACTTAAAAAATATAAATAATCATCTATTATTGATTTTTTAACAAATTTTATTTATTTATTGTATTTAAATTTACGTAATAAACTCGATAATGATTATTAATATGAATATTTTAATAGTTTGTTTAAAAATGAATACAAATAATTAATTTTTTTGTAAAGAATTGTACAAAGTTCAAATTAAATACATAAAATGAGATGAAGAGCATAATTAGTAATAATTAATATACTAGCATATTTTTCTTTTAAAGTTATGTTAGAGCTCTATATCGGTGGGTACACAAATATCAATAAATTTGTGTTAGTAATAATAATATGTAAATGTAAATATTCTAATATTCAAATAGCATCGTGACTTTCTGTAGTACTGTAGTTTTGACTGATTTTGACAAATTTTTATTCTTTTAATCAATTATTAATTGAATTGAAATATATCGTAGAATTAGTGGGATCCAATTTAAAATTTTAAATGAGTGGTGTAGATATTTAAAAGATGTATTTTATTCATTTAAATAATTACATTATTTTATATGAGATCTATTTATACTATTAAGTTGAGTGGTATGAATATAGATGTTCTTATAATCTTATGTTATTTATCTTCTAAATATGAAATACTTCCTCAGCCTAATAATTGCCATAAGGTGAAGTTTACATCTCAAGTTCTTGTAGATGTTAACTACCAAATCTACATATATTTTTGAAAGTGCTGCTTCAAGTTTCGGGACACTGAATAGGATCTTGGAGAATATATGGAAAGATGAATTTTAAGCATTGGTGCTGCTAACTGGCAAAGACCAATTAATAAATTGAATATGATATTTATGTCCACGAGTAGGTTAGTATCCTATCAAATCTAATAATAAAAACAAACTCTAATTGGTTCTAGTGCAATTCGCAGATGGACATCCGTGTATCATGCATGCATGGTGCATGAACCTCTTCAATTTGAAGATTACCAAATCAAATTGGTGATAATTAATACATTCTTTCATTATTGTTGTAGCTGTTCAGAATATCTTATTATATCATGGAAAATGTGACGGATGCATGGTAGAGAATTCATAATCAGGTTGCAGTATTTTGGGGCCTCGAAGCAATAAATTCAACTCTTCATCATGCACAAAGAAATCAAGTCAAGCTGTCAATCGAAAAATGGATTGTTTATATGTTCATGCAATCTCATTATTGTTAATTTGGATTATCTGATGCAAGATTGGATGGTCCACATTTGTACATGTATTTTAAATATGTTTTGAGATTGATTACATGTTCTTCGATTGAGATTGGATGGAAAAGATTGTGGGACTGTACGTAGATTGGATGAAAATCTAATTCTCTTTTTTTTCTTCCGATAATCACTTGTATTAAATAGCTTAAGAGGTGTTAAGCCAATACAAAAGGGAAATAAAAAGAGTAACAATAAAACCCTAAAAAAACACGGATACTACAATCCAACACATATAATTGGATTGGTGAACCATACATCTTGAACATAAACACTACTATCTTTGGATAAGATATCCAATTTCACCCTAACTTCTTAATAAAACCAACATACCAACACCATCCTAAACTCCATAGTCAAAAACAACCTTATTCTTACCAATTCACATACACCAACAAACCACACATTTTAAATAAAAACATTAAAAAAATTATTTAAATAATTGAAAATTTAAAGATCTTGATGTTCACTGCTCCCTCTCTAGTGATATTCTCACGGGAGAGAATAATTTCTCATATTTTTATTGTCTTAAAACTTTAGATTAAGATGTACTAACAAGCTCTTTTAGGATTTTGGGCTATTAGTTTATTGTTATTCTCAACACTCTTATGATTCTACAATAAATAGTATCATTGAACACAAAAAATCGTGTAAATTATGGCAGGTATATTATAGCGGTTATTGAAAACCGCAACAATTAATGGTGGATTACAACAGTTTCATTAACCGACATAATGCTAGTAATAAATTGGCGGTTTTGACCACCATTACTTGCTTAATTATTGTTTATAAAGTTTTGCTTCGATAGGGCGCTCTCTTTTTTTCATGCTTCCCACTTATTTGTTTTAATGCTCGTTTGTTTTTAACTACTTCTTTTTTTTTACCGCTTAACTTTTAGTTTTCACATTAAAAAAAATTTAAAAATTTAATTTTTTTATTCAATATGAATTAAATAATAAAAAATAACAAATGTCTTGTGACCTCTTCCCTTCTTCCAAACACAAAAAAGTAATCCCTAAAAAACTTTCTTTCATCAAGCACAGTAAAGACCAGCTCATCGCTTCCTCCCATCTCCCAACAGCAGCATGAGCATTCGAAAGCCATCTTAGAAACTTTATACCTCTTCTCGCTGTCTCAGTACTCTATACCTCCTTGGTTAGTTCTCTCCATTATCTATTTTCTCGTCGTCTCTCTACTCTTTGATCTATGAAATTATTGTATAGTTTAGCTATTGGATAATTAGATTAGTGATTTATCATGTTATCAATGGTATGGTTCTACATCATATTCGAATTCACTCTTTTGGTATAAACCCTAATTTTTTGAAAACCCTCTTTTCACTACTTCCATGCAGATTTCACAATGCAGCTCCTTAATCTGATTCGCTTCTCCGTAATCTACAGTTTCATAATCAGAGAATTTGTAGGTAAATTCATCTCTTTAATATAAAAGTAATTATACATTGACTTATTGCTTCAATCGGTCAATTTTAAGATCATTTCGTTTCATGTTTCTTTTGTTTTACACTCTCGATTTATATGGTTTGCTTTCCTTTAATTATTTATTTGGGATTAGGGTTCTTTCTATTGTGATTAATTTGTATTGTTTGTGATTCTTTGAGATTTGTCATTCACCATGTTATATACTTTGTATGGAAAAATTTCTTATTAAAGGTTGATTAACAAATTTAAAATAAAAATATCTTACAAAATATAATCAAATCGTATTTGTAACACTTTGGTTATTGGTGGTATTCACAAAGAAGAAAGTAATCATGATTTGATAACATTAAACATGAATTAGTAAAATATTTGAAGTTCACATGATTAAATCTAATGAGACCAACATTATTCAATATTTGTTGTGGGATTGGATGGGTTTCACTTAAGGGTCCGATTAATGTAGAGTGGAGCCGTGGTTATCCGATCTCGAATGTTAAATTGCGTAGGATGCATGTTTTCCTGGGCTATTGTGTGTTGGAGTGCGGTTACGGTGCAATGGTTAGTGATGATAACACAGTACATAAGTGATGATAACACAAGTTAATACATAAGCAAACTAAAATGATGATAATCTAGTTAATTAACAAATGAAATTGTGAATTGATCGAACATTATAAGAAAGACAAATATCAAGTACCTTGAATAGTCATATCAATCGATGTTATACCCCAAAACTTGCCCTCCTATTTCTCAAGACAATCAACATCTCCATACTCAAGAATTTCTCAAGGGTTGACCAGATGAACCCTCTCCTAAGCAATCAACCCACAACTAGGGTTTTGCTCCTCTCAAGACAAAATCAAGTTCTATTGCCTCAGTTGGTCATCATACATCCTCATATGTCTCAAGGGATCAACATGTCAAGTTTGCTCGGTCAATTGCTCAGATGGTTGAAAATCAGTTGTATTGGACAAAAAGTCAATTGTGGTCAACATATAGTTAAACTTCATCATTTTGGTCAACATCAATACTTTGAAGTCACATTCATCATTTGATCAAGTTTTGATCATGATTCATCAAGAAAACTCAAGATTTGATCAAAAGTCAAAGTTTCTAAATTAGGGTTTTTGGACAAAAAGTCAACAGAATTTTGACCAAACATAACTTTCACATACTTTATAAGAAATTTTTCCACAAATGCTCATTTTGAATAGAATTCAATTCTCTAAAACTTCATGTCTCATAAGCTTTGGCCAAAAATGCTTCATTTGAGAGTTATGGATCAAGACATTATAGGTCCTTCTAAAAGTCAACAAAAAGTCATCTTTTTGCAAAGTGTAAATGAACATGGAAACTTCAATGAAGATGAAACCAAAAGGTGTTTATAGGACATCTTGATATTTCTAAAAGTCCAATAACTTCTAAAAATGTTGAAAATTGAGCAAGATACAAGTTGTGCAAGTTTGAAATTTTTGAGGAGGTGCAAGAGAAGTACTTAGAAATCAATTTTTTCTAAATGGGCCCAAGTTTTCTTGATTCAAACTTGTTTCTAATCTTAATTAGAACCTCAATCCAATGCCGCCCTTGTACTCTTTATTTTATTTATTTTGGATTTTTATTCATTTAAATCCAATTTAATTAAAATAAAAGATATAAAATCAAAACATTAAGTGCAAGGTTGATTTTTTATCATTGTTGAGGTCCAAGCAAGCCATACAAGCTGTCAATTTCGAAATTTGCTTGATTAGGCAAGAGAATTGACTGAAATTGATTCAAAAAAGGTAAAATTTGGTTTGATTCAAATCAAATATTCTTTCATTGATTGGCATATATTTCCTTCATGATTATTGACTTAATTCCATCTATTATATATATACACTGATCCTAGATGTCAAAAAAAAGGAATTCATGCCTCAAGAACCCTAAACCAAGTGCAAAAATTCGTGACATCCAAGCTACATAGCAGTCAGGTTTTTGCTTTGATTCAAGTAATTCCAAGCCTCTCAATCGCTTCCTGGGAGTCCCTTGATCCATTCCAGACACTCCCAGATCGCAAAAGCATCCAGAAACCTAATATCCATCATCACGGTTTTCCTCAAAAAATTTGAAATCCAATTCATAGTTACATGCACTTTAAACGTATTTTAATTATATATTCATGTTCATGATGTTATTGCAAACTATCGCATCGTTTGATTGAGTTTTAAGTGCGGGAATAACAAGATGCCATTGTTAGGGTTCATAAGCTCCAATTGGGGTTTTCTTATTTAGGAAAAATTGGACAAAATCAAAGGCACCATCGTGCTCAGGGGATCAAACCGAGTCGATTCATGTCTCCCTAACAAATTTATATTGCATTTTCTGAGGTTTGTTATTTGCAGGTCCTATAGCTACGAATAAAATTCGTAGAGTGCGAGCCACCAGGAAAGTCGTGGGTAAGGCCGTGGTAATTTTCAAACGAAGAAGATGAAGGCGGCGCGCGTTTCTTTAGTTTAATTTTTAGAGTCTATTTTCTTTTATATATTTTTGTTCATTATACTAATAACTAGTACACTTGGCTCAGTTGGCAGAAGGCGCACGCGTGTAACCCTTGGGGCAGGGGTTCAATCCCTGGCTACCCCATTTATTTTTGCAACCTTGCAAAACTAACATTTCCTTATTATTTTCAATTTTTTTTTCTATTTAAATTTCTTTCAAACATTTTTCTAAAATACTATAAAAATCACAAATAATATTTTCTTTTTGCATTTAGGTCATAAAATACTTATTTAATTTTGACATTAAAAATCATTTTTTTTCACTTTTATTTGAATTAATTGTTAATTAATCATAAATTAGCTTTTAATATCTTTTTCCACATTAAAATTAATCCAGAAAATTCCCAAAAATATTTTCTTCTAGTAATTAGGGTTACTAACCTAAAAAACATTTTTCTACTAATTCCCAAAAACATTCTGATTATTTACATTAAAAGCATTTACAATTCTAGAAAAGATGTATAGGTCGCAAAGTTTGTATTGTAATAGCGTAGATTTACATTTTGCCTTTACTTTCCGCACCTATATTATGTATTTGCCCAAAACCATGTAATAGCGTGGGATTTACATGCACTTTTACATTCCGCCTTTACTTTCTTGTACATATATCTAGCTGATAGTAATTAGGGTTTGCATGCTAAGACTAAAATCAACCCTAGATCACTTCTAATTACAAGATAATATATAAAGGTACAACACACTCTTCACACTTGCACCCTTAGGGTATCCTCTCTTGTTGCCTTACGAATAAACAATGGTCATGTCCCTCGAACATAGGGATACCATTAGCAAAGCGCCTACGAATAACATCATCATAGTCCCTTTACAAAATCAAAGTCCCTCGAAGACCCTCGATGTTGCCTACGAATATATGATCTCGTCCTCGATTATTTCCTACGAAAGTGACGATCGTCCCTGATTTGCTAAGGTATCCCTACATGTTGCCTTCTATGACCAAACAATGACCCTTGACTATCCCTTGACATCCAAACGAATAAAGTTACCTATCAACTAATGGTATGGATAGCCTTATTCTAAAGGAGAAGAAAAATAACATGGAAGCGACCATTCTAATTAGGTAATAAGACTTTGTTGCTTGCTCAATCAAAAATACTTTTCACACCTCACACTTTTCAAAACTCTTTTAAAAACACTTTGTATACATTCCAGTGAGAATCATTACAAAGTCAAACATCATTCAAAACAAACATTTTGAACACTTCAAACATTCCAACGAGAATCATTACGAAACCAAAGTGAAATGTCTTTTCAAAATACTTTTCAAACTACACAAACACAAAAGCAAATTTTCAAAGTGAGCTAAGCAACTAAGAGCCCTTAGATAACTACGGATGGAAAGGTGTTAATACCTTCCCTTTCATAACGCCTCCTGCCGAGAATCTAACAAAGGTATTTTCCTGTTCTTTTCACCTTCCCTTTATTGGATAAAAATGTCGATGGCGACTCTCTATCCGCAATATTTGTAAAAGCATAAAACAAACTCAGTTCTCCCACTGTGTTACAATCAGCATCTTTGACATTGATTGTAATGACTTTGTGATGGTTCAGACATCACTTTCATCTAGAATTCCAACCTATCTCTAGTTTTGTGAAAGGTTCTTTAAGTGGCTTTGTGAAAATGCCTCCCAATTGGTTATGTATATCCACAAAGTAACTTTTCCTTTAATAACATGATCTTGTAGAAATGATGTCGAATATATGTGTTTGATTCTTGAATGTATGAGTAGATTCTATATTATGTTGATTGCACTTGTGTTTTCATGTTAGAGGAATGCATCCAAGATCAAGTTCGTAATCACAAATTTGTTGTTTTGGCCATTAAAAGCGAGCACAACAACTACCTGCAGACTATGTACTCTCTTTTGTTGTATTATTAATAACACAAGCTTGGTTCTTATAAGACCATTAAACCAATGCATTAACGAGGATGTAACGTGTACCTCTAGTGACTTTTTGATTAATTTTGTAACTTTGCATAATTTGAGTCAAAATAACCAACCAAAACATATATACTACCTTTTGTATACCATAGCCCATTACTTTTTGTTCCTTTGAGATACTTCATGATCTTTTTTTACTGATGAGAGATGGATTATTTTGGATTTTCTTGATGCCATGCACAATGAAAAACATTAAACATATTATTAGGACGACTAGCGATTATATATATAATGAACCGAGCATACCTCTATATTTTGTTATATCAATTAATGTACCAGATTCATCATGATCTACATTAGTACTTGAACCCTTTGAGTAGTAGTCTCTTTGTAATTGTCTGTTGCACCCCAAAATTTGCCCTCCTATCTCAATTTTATCTGGTTTAGGCTTCACATTCATCATCACGCGCTCATTAGATCATTGACGTTAAGCAGTCATTCATTCACTGCATATGCATCATTTCGTCGTATTTAAATTGACTAAAAGTTAGTTTAAATCGACATTTGCATCGTAAATTCGTCTTCGATCGACGATTTTTACCATTCCATATATCTTCTCCGGTGAGTGCGCTCCGGTCGGTCTCCTTCTTGTGTGTCTAATATCCTTACATATACTCCGTCTATTCTCATTTTGATCTGAGCATTATTCAAATATGGTTCAAAGATCTATGAGTTCTTACCTTTCGATCTGAAGCAACTTATTTAAGTATGCTCGTTCCAAGGTCTGTCTGGTTTCATTTACGTCTGAAACAACTTATTTAAGAATGCTCGTTCCAAAGGTGCATGCGGTTTCATTTTGATCTGAAGCAACTTATTCAAGTATGCTCGTTCCAAAGATCTATGAGTTCTTACCTTTTGATCTGCGACTTTATTCAAGCGTATTCGTGCTAAAGATCTATGTTTGGAGTTCTTCGTTTCTCCTTTCTTCTAAGTCCATTTGACTAAAACTTTTCTCCCGGTAACCTTACCGATGCGGTAACCTCTTGTATGTCTCGGTTTCCCGATCACTGATCGATGTCTTCCGAACCTTACCGTTGTAGCAACTTTGCTAATTTTGTTTCCCGATCATCGATCGATGTCTCCGGTAACCTTACCGTTGTAACTTTGCTAATTTTGTTTCTCCGATCACCGATCGATGTCTTCGGTAACCTTACCGTTGTAGCAATTTGCTAATTTTGTTCACCCGATCACCGATCGATGTTCCCGTAACCCTACCGGCGTTATGGATCTTGCTACCTCTTTGGTTTCCGGTGACCTCACGATAATGACCTCATTATGGCTTTCTCCAATCACCGATTGTGATACCCGATAACCTTACCGATGTCACCACTTTGATATCATTTCAACCGAAAGTTAGTAAATTTTCCATAATTTCTGTCCAAATACTTATTTCTCGGTGAGCTCACCGATGATAATGACTTCACTATGGCTTTCTTTTCCAATCACCTGATTGTGATACCCCGGTAACCTTACCGACGTCGGCCATTTTGATATCATTTTCATTCTAATCACCTGATTGACTCATAAACCAGTAACCATATTGAAGTCGAGCCTTTTTACCAGCAATTATTTTTCAAAACTTGGTCGTCACCCAGTAACCTTGTTGTCGAGTCGCCAAGTTGTAAATATTCATCATTCCTCTCCTTTTTGAGGAAATCTTTTGGGAATATCATACCATTATCCGCCAAAGCTTGTTAGTGGAGCTTCCAAAAAGAAAAAATATATTTCTACTTGTTCTTGGACGCAAATTTTAGGGTTCTTTGAGTATTTAATCTTCTACCTTGAAAGTTCAAAGGCTATCACCAATTTCACTTTCGGTTTAAGACGATTAAATAGGGAACATATTGCACCCAAAATTTGCCCTCCTATCTCGATTTTATCGGTTTAGGCTTCACATTCATGCGCATCTCATTAGATCATTGACATTAAGCATCATTCATTCCGCATATGCATCATTTCGTTAATATTTAAATTGACTAAAAGTTAGTTTAAATCGACATTTGCATCGTTTTATAGTTATAAAATACCCGATATTTCACTTCATTCATTTTTATCTCCTTACCTGTTTATTGTATCGTTTTAAGTTGATTATATGTCGATGATACCAATATTTCGATTTTATAAGCGATTGCTAAAAGCAATTCGACCTTGTGCGAAAAATTAGCGGGAAAATATTTCAAACTTTTGCCTCTAACTCACTGCTTTATGAATCTACGTGTCGCGTAGATCATGAAAATGTGATCTCTCTAATTTTTCGATACATTTTGAAGTTTTGTTTTTAACCGTAAGTGTTTTAAAATCGGTATTTTTATTATCGTTTATTTCGATTTTAATTATTTCAATAATTTTCTTTAATCTTTGATACATAATTTATTTTAATATGCTCATATAATTTTTCGGATAATTATTGTCGAACTTTTACCATTTTAATAATTTTAGGTGTCTAATTTTTGTCTCTAAAGTTAAAACAAAAATATATTTGAGTAGATTATTTTTTGATCTTTTGGGCTTTTGAGGCCCATTGTGCTAAAGGATATTTTAGGCATTATCAAAAATTGTTAAACCCTAATTTATTGGGTATATATATGTGTTATAATTTAATGTTGGGGGAGGCCAAATTGGAAGGGAACAACCGAGATAACATATGAGAGGCGGGGAGGAGAAAAAAGAAGGAAAAGAGGCGTAGCAGATGGAATTTCCACACACAATTATCCTCTTCAGAACTTCCTTTCATATCAACCAATCAAAGAAACACACCTTGGCCCTTTCTCTCTTACATTCTGCAAACAACCTTCCATCATCTCCACCGTGAACCTTTCACTCTTCCTCGACCCTCATCTTCATCCTTCATCCCAAACCACTTTACTCCTTCACAGCCATTTCCATCGTCTTCCATCCTCTCATCATTCTCGCCGAAACCCTCTGTTTCGCCGCTACCTCCTTCAACATCACCATTCCTTCGTACATCCCGCCGTTACCACCGCTGTCTCAATCTCCTTCAGCTACTCTCATCAACACCCTCACTTCATACCTCCCTGTTACCTCCATTATCTCCATTCCAAAACTTCCTTGTCCATCTAATCAACCAACAGCAACCCCCAATCTCTTGTTCCGTCTCGGTTCTGCCGCAACCCTCACTGCGACTCCTTTCGCCGTTACAACCTCCATCCTCGCCGTCCCTTCTGTCCTCCCGCCGATGCCCTGCTTCCTTCTCCACCCTTAAACAGCGATAGCTCATCGCCATCGTCGGAACCCTCCGTCTTCATCTTAACGCAGCCGTCACCATCTAAACTCGTTGTCAACCAAAGCTTCCTCCCTCATTCGCTAGATCACAAACTTCCATTCAACTTTTGTATCCTGGCGTCATCCTTACCATTTCATTGCTTCGGATCTCCGTCAAGCTCCGCTTTAGGCACCGTTTATTATTTGTTTCTTTCGGTTCAACAACATTTCCTTTGTTTCAATCAGATTTTCGCATTTTAGGTCGGTTATTTAAGTTTTGATTGCATAGTAGTGTTTATGTTTGATCTGTTTCAGCTGGGCATTTAAATTTGCATTAGTGTTCAAGTTTTGATTCATGGTATTAATTCCGTTTCAGTTTTGATTCATTAGTATTCAAGTTTTGATCTGTTTCAGCTGGGCATTAGTGCATTGATTTGAATTAATTACATTCAAGTTTTGATTCATGGTTGTATCAATTCTATGCAAAATAGTTTGATATCATAGGACTTGTTAGGCTGTTGTGATGATTTGATAATTTATGTTTATACATGATTAAGTTAATGGATTATGTTGTGAAATTTTGGTTTAATCGTGATGATATTGTGATGTTTGTTTGTGTCTACATTTGATTGGTTTCAATACCCATAGTATTATAGCTGCTATAAATTATTGTGTTCTGATTGTGTGGATAACTTGTTTAGTGCTGAGATTGAGGTGAAATTGTGATAAATATTCGTATTGACAGCATGTGTGTTATATGTTTGTGACAAACTTGTTTTAAAGTTTTGATGTTGGTGATATTTGCTTATGTCAGAATAATGTGGATAGTTGAAATAGGTTGAAGTTTAGTTGAGTTTTGTGGTTAATTAGTAGATGTGTGATTCTTGATCTTAATTGGTGTTTTGATCTTAATTAGGATGATGGCTTTCTCGTTTTGAGTTAATGGTTGATGATGGGATTTGGAATCAATTTCATGCGTTGATATAATTTCACGTCAATTTGTTGATGAACTTTGTTTTTTTCCGATATTGAAAACTTGAAATTGGTTGTAATTACATCAACACTTGAAATCTGATTTATGCTTATATTTAAGGCATTCCGTGTGTTTAGTCGTTTATAACTTTTTTATGATTCTTGAGCATCCGTTTGCCATTGTTAAAGTTGTTTCCGACTAACTTTAGTTTAAGTGCTGCGTTGCTGCCAAGTTTGGTAAGTGGTTGGTAATACGAGTTAGTTGATGATTCGTGGTTGATTGAATTTGTCTTAACACTTGTTTGTGTTTTCCCTTTGAGTTTATGCGGGTTTTTTTTTTTATCGATATTTCGAGAGTTTCTTGAGATAATGAAGTTGCTGCCCGGATTTTGATTTGTGCGATAAAAGTTTTGTTTAAAACTTGACTTTTCATGTTTGGATATAGGCTATAGCAATTCTTGATTTTGTGGCTTGTGCATTGATGTATCATGAATAATCTTTGTGTTTATTTGATGTTGAATGAATTCACAATGATGAATGCTATGTTGTTTGGGTAAATGATAATAATTTTGATTCTTGAAAGTGTTCATGTTACGATACAAATTTCATTCAATTTCTTTCATCTTTCTTTTATTACGGACCATTTTCCAACTTTACACCTATGCTACTAACATGTTTTCTATTTGTGAAGGCATTCAAGAATTGTCCAAGAATATATCTTCTAGTGCATCTATATATATTTTTTTTAAAAATTGTTATTATAGTTCTATTACTATTTTGATATGAAACTTAGTGATGTATTTAGTATTTTATTTCTTATATTTAGTATGTAAATATACATATTATTTTTATTCTTATAACTTTATTCATATCCATTTGTAAATAAATTCAATTGCATTTTAATTATTATTTTTGTGTTGCAATTTCGAATTCGAAATTTAATTCAACCTTCGAATGAATTTGAAATACATACTTAAGCATTGCAACATTTTCCGCATAGTTTTTTTGTTTGTATCTTGAGTGATGTAGGAGCCTTCATTTGGTATTCATCCGATACATCAAAAGCCTTATCCGACCTTGAAGACTACCCGAAGCTCAATTCTTTCACCGCATAGAAGCTATTCAATTATTCAAACTAATTCAATTTGGTTGTAATAGCTTAGGATTTATTTTCTTGTGTGTTCTAATTATCGTTTAATCACGCGTTTATCATATTAGAACACATAGCCTCCTCTTGGGCTCTTCATCAAAGGCGGTAAACATACACAATGCACTGCACACATTCATAGTTTGGTCTGGGCTTTTCTCAGCGACAACTATTGATCGATTGTTCCAATCGGTCGTTTAGAATACTAGTGTCACGCTAGTCCCACTTTTAGGAGCATACACAAAGCCACCTTGTATGGGCTCGCTTGTTTTCCTAATTGAATTCTATCCATGATCAAACTCTTAAAACACTTTCAAAAACATAGTGCTATGGTATTTAATTAAATTGTTAGAGGTTAACCCGACGATTTAATTAAAATGTAAAGTATTTGGGCCATTAGAGGGTAACCCAATGACTTAAATACTTTATTCCATACATAAATATTTAAAACACTTTCATATTAAATTAATTAATTGAATTTGTTTTCAAAAAAATCAATTCTTCTCCAAAACAAAAAAACATGGTGCTATGGTATTTAAGTAAATCGTTAGAGGTTCGCCCAACGATTTAATTAAAATGTAAAGTATTTGGGCCATTAGAGGGTAACCCAATGACTTGAATACTTTATTCCATACACTTAATAAAAGTGAACTTTGTTTCACCTCACTCTTTTCATAATAAAGATTTTGGATGAGAGATGATTGGTTGACCTCAATCACCAATCTCGAGTATCGAATCGTTAGAGGATATCCCAACGTTTTGGTACTTGTCATCCACAATTAAAATCAATCAAACCCATAAAACACTTTCAAATTAAATTAATTAATTGAATTTGTTTTCAAAAATTAATTTTTCTATAAAACAAAATAAAACATGGTGCTATGGTATTTAATTAAATTGTTAGAGGTTCGCCCGACAATTTAATTAAAATGTAAATATTTGGGTCATTAGAGGTAACCCAATGACTTAAATACTTTATTCCATAACACTTAATAAAAGTGAACTTTGTTTCACCTCACTCCTTTCATAATAAAGATTTTGGATGAGAGAAGATCGGTTGACCTCAATCACCAATCTCGAGTATCGAATCGTTAGAGGATATCCCGACGTTTTGGTACTTGTCATCTACCACTAAAATCAATTCAACCCATTCAAATCCTTTTTTCGCTCATATGCGATTATCAAAAATCAAAAAAACATTTTCTTCTAAAATCAATACAAACAATCCAAGACATTTTCAACAAGAACTACGGAGTTTTGACTTTCCCATTGCACGAGGGAATACGTAGGCACGCGGTTTCGAAACCGTGTCAAACTCAAAATAATAATAAACAAACCCCGTTTCCTTTCTTATTTCTTGATCATTAATTAGAAGATAGCATTTTTACTTTAAACACACGAACATGCACGAACTAAATGGGTCCCATCGAGTACGATGGACGTAAGGGGTGCTAATACCTTCCCCTTGCGTAGCCGACTCCCGAATCCTTGTTTTTGGTCTTGTGGACCGCCTTATCCGATTGTTGTGGGTTTTATCTATATTTCCCCGTTCTTTCTAGAACAAATAAAATTAGGTGGCGATTTCATTGTTTTGAAAATTCATTTAAATGATTTTTTGAAAATCGAGTTGCTTCATTGTCCATATCAAATTTCTTCAATAGTTCCTTGCAATGCTTGGATTAGTTGATGAAGATGTCATTCTTTGATTGATTAATTTGAAGTCTAAGAAAATATTTAAACTTACCCATCATGTACATCTTAAATTCTCCTTGCATCATCAATGAAAATTCTTCACATAAGTCCTTATTTGTTGATCTGGATATGATGTCATTAGCATACATTTGAATCAGTAGGGTGGGATCTTTGATTCTCTTATGGACAAAGTTGTATCAATATTTCCTTTTTCAAATCCTCTTTCATATAAAAGTTTGTAAGCCTATTATATCAAGCTCTTGGTGTTTTCTTTAAGCCACAAAGATTTTCGCAACTTGTATAGATGGGAAGGATTTTGAAGTATTCAAAATTGGGAGGTTGATTAACATAGACTTATTCATTGATGTATCTATTCAAAAAGAAATATTGTCATCCATTTGAAATAATTGAAAATTTAGTGAACAAACATAAGCAAGAAATAATTGAGTAACTTCTAACCTTGCAATCGGAGGAATGTTTTGTCAATGTAAATTTCTTCTTCTTGATTATAACCTTGAGCACCAATATTGCCTTGTTTCCAACAATTATACAATTCTCATCAAGCTTGTTTTAAATAATTGTTTTGTATCAATGATGTGTTTTCCATTCAAGCGTAGGAAGAAGATCCCAAACTTTTCTTCTTTCAGATTTATTTTAATCTTCTTGTATGGCAAGTAAACATTGATTATTCTCTAATGTTAATTAATCTTTGAAGGTTCTATTTGAGAGACAAACTCCATATTCAAGCAAGCATACTTGATTTTGATCCTTGTATATACCCCTTTGTTAATTTCACCAATGACGTGGTCAGTTGGGTGATCACGATAGGTTCTCTATTCTTGTGGAATATCACTTTGGTTTTGCTTTTGTTAAATAATTTCTTCTGTGCTTCCCAATTGTTCACCATGATCATATTTGATATTGTCTTCAATTGGTAATTCTATTATATGATCATCATCTTAATCAAATTTATCCTCCTTAGATAGGTTAGATTCATCAAAGGAAATGTGAAGAAAGTATTCTATAATCCTTATTTGTAAGAGAGTAACCAAGAAATATACCTTCATCGGATTTCTCATCAAACTTACCAAGATTGTCTTTGTCATTGTTAAGAACACAAAATTTACATCCAAAGACATGAAGGTTTGCGATGTTTGACTTCCTTACCTTGAAGAGTTCATATGGAGTCTTCTTCAATTTTTGGTATTATTATAACTCTATTGCTTACATAAAAATTTGTGCTCACCACATCCACCCAAAATTATTTTTGTAGATTTGAATCACTAAGCATTATTCCAGAATATTCGACTAATCGCTATTTCTTTCTTTAAACTACACCATTTTGTTGAGGAGTTATTGGAGTTGAAAAATTATGGGAGATTCCATGTTCATCACAAAATTCTTTAAAATGTGCATTTTGGATTTCTCTGCCATGGTCACTTCTATTTTATACATTCTTCATGGAGTTCTCTGGAATGACTTCAAAAAATGGATGTTTCCATCATTTTTGAGCTACAGTTCTTCTGCTTCAAGGATGCAAGAAGAAAGGTTAATGTTAAATTTGCTACCAACAGACCTCATCCTCTAGTGTTTCTGCTCCCTGCACCAGAAGTTAAACTTCTCTTAGAAATTTCTGTCCGAGAGACCCAGCCTTGTGAGAAGACTCTAGAGGTTGGTATTTCCTTTGGAGAATGCGTTTGTCAGACAACATTTGGACAAACAGTATAAGAAAGTCAAGGCATAAGATGAAACCAACTTTGCTCTTACAAGCATGCTCATATATATTATGTCAAGACTGCCTCCGCCTTCTCCATAACCTTAAACCTTTTTTTACCTTTATTTTAAAACAACTTAGATATTTTTTCTTCTTTTTTTCAAATATGTACTTTATTTGATTACATTCAATAAATTTCAGTTTTTGGTTGTTTTGTTCTAACTCTTTTTTATTTCTGACAAAGAGGGGAAAGTGAGATGATTTTTATATATCTTCTCATAACTGATCTCATACATGTTATGATATTTTTACCTCTAACATTTTTTGACTTATCAAGAACTTTGAAGTTCACTTAATTTTCCTAAAAATTCAAAGTTCATAAACTCTAAAGAGATATCATGTTTTGTTTTCCATAAGTCATTACTATGTCAAACCATGCCCTAGTACATCATTCATGGTTCAACCAAGTTTTGGTTTACAGGTTCTGATACTTCATCAAAACCAGGTTCTATTTGTTTTAATAGTAAGTAAGGATCTGAGATGAACATCAAGAAATTATATTTAGACTAATGACGAACTAGGAATCTTTACTCAGATTTTGATGGTGTTCTTAACCAGGAATTCCAATCAGACTTTGATAGTGTTCTAATCAGGAAAGTATTCCTTGATTAAGGTGTTTTTATACTTCAAAATTATTTCATAAGTCTTGAACTCGGGGAGCCTCAAGCGAGCTCATATAAGTTTTGAAAGTATTGAACTCGGGGGTAGCTTTTTAGCCAACTCTGATATGTTTTATGTGATTAAACTTGTAAAAATTGTTCATCAAAATACATGGTTTTGTCATCATCAAAAATGGGGAGATTGTAAGAACAATATTTGGTTCTGCATCTAGCCTTTAGTTTTGATGATAACAATACATTATTTGTTAGAGAACAATTTTTTACCCTAATGGTTTTTTCTAGTGTGTAGCTTTTGCTAATAGGTTCTGACTTTGATAGAATGGTGTGTGACGTCATTGGTTTCTAGAATCAACACACTCCAACTCTTGAGATATACAAAGTATGTGTTACAAGACATTGTCAAGTTTTGAAATACTTCTAAATAACGGTTCTGATGAATATTAGTCTAGAACTTCTGAATGTAACTTTGATGGTAGAGCTTTTGACTATGACTATGATGGAAGAGCTTCGAGACTTCTCAGCTCGAGGTTCGAAGAATAGATTACGAATACTCTTAAGACAATGTTACGCTGAACAAGTTTTAATACTCAAAAGAAAAGGTTTTGAAGATTTTGCGCTTTTAACTTTCGAGGTTCTGAAGACTCTGAAGACAAGGTTCTTTTGAACAAGTTTTGAAGACTCTCAATACAAGGTTCTGAAGACTCTCTTTCCAATTTTTATCCTTCTAAACATGCTTCATCAACACATTCGAATCCTATGGAGACTAGAAGATAATATCAAAAAGGTGTTTACGTGAGTAAATAGTACATGGTACAAGATCAAATATTCCTTCCACTCCACTGATTTTGTGACACAATGAAATTACATGGTACGATACTGATCGTTATGCAAGAATACAATTGGAATTTGGAACTCTTATTCTACCCTTCAACGGGTCTTGCTTTGGCTATATAAGAAAGACTTGGAAGAATGAAAAATAACTTTTGCACCATTGAAGCGAAACTCTCAAAACTATTTGATTTATTATTCTTTTGTAAAGAACAATAAAGCAAGAAGTTTTAATGCATTAACACTAAAAACACTTTTGTGTTTTTCTTTGTATTTCAACTTGTATAACTTTCTTTGAAGCATCTTGTAAACACACCTCTTTGTATTTCAACCTTTGAGTTAATTCTTACTTGAGAGACTAAGGAATAGTCATAGTTTCTCAAGAAGACATTGACGGATAGTCTTTAATGGTTTGTACCTAATTTAATTATATTAGATTAAGTCCTTGTTGAAAAAGACAAAATCACCTTGGTGGATAGACTAGATTAACTTTGTTAACAGTGAACTAGAATAAAAATGATTGTGTTCTTTTATTTTTGTTCTTGTTTCATCTTTGTTTGCTTAGGAAGAAAAAGATTCAAAACTTAAAACTCAATTCAAACCCCATTTTCTTGTGTTTCATGTACCTTATATTTTTACATGTTAATTTCCATGGATTTTTTAGAGAGGTTGTTTAAATTCCGTGGTAAATCAGTTGCACATTTTATACTAATATATCATCCATTTACGTCAATTTACCCTATCATTGTCTTCTTTGGAGAAATATTTGAGCTTCTTGAATGATCAAAGTCCATAGTGTTTGGTTATAACAAAGTCTTCCATAGTTTATTTTGAAAGGAATTATTTTGTCTTAGTGAAACTAAGTTAGTTTCTCTGATGCTTAATATCCACAATATAATGGAAAAATAAAAGTGGCCAGTCGCTCTATAAAAATGTATTTTTTCTACCTCACTATTGATTACTCGTGCAAATTAGTTTATTAGGTTTCTTAGCTTTAGTTTTGTTACAATACATATTATCATACCTCTCTAGAAATCATACCTTTTTAATTTGGTATATTGAAGGGATATGTATTCCTCCAATATATGTTTGGATCCACTACCCTTTTTAGTTGGTATATTGAAGGGATATTTCCTCCTCCAATATATGTTTGGATTCACTTGCATGCATTGAAGTTGTTGATAAAGTTATTCAAGAACGAGAAGTAGTCCTTCAAGATGTCTGAGCAAGGCTTATGTAAGCTCAACAACTTGTGAAAATGCATATGATTTGGAACATAAAGAATTTGGTTGGTGCTTGGGTATGGCGAAAGCTTTATCTAAATATATAACTATACATGGAGGATTTTACCTATCACCCTCATATTATACTTGACACCCCCTCTCCCTCCCCAATTTTTTCATTCTAAAAATGCCTCTGTTACTATTTATCTCTAAAAAATTATATTTGTAAAAAAAAAATAGTATTGGTCAAGTGAAAATCAAAATTTTTAGTGCATAAATTTCCAATATTAAAATTGTATTTTTATCGAAAATTATTTGTGTTTCAAAATTTTCAAGTGCAATTAACTGGACATTTCAAAACTTTGAAATATCAAGAACTTAGGTAACCTACTTAAAATTTCCAAAATTTTCAAGGCAAAACGTAATACTAAAAATTCTAAATTTCCGACATACCAAAATTTGTGCATTAGCTTGAAATTTTCGATATGTCGAATATGAAATTTATCGAACGGACCAATAGCTAAAGTAATGTAGGCACTGCCCCACTAAATTTGACTTAGTTTTTAAAAAGTATATAATACATACATATTATGCATATTTGTTTCATATATTTTAATGACTAAAATGAGGGGAATAGAAACATGATTTGCTGTATCTAAAATATAATAAATGGGTTACTCTTTACCTTAGCCTCAAATAAAATGTCATATTAGAATTTCCTAATGCACTCTTATGCTTTTTAGAGATTTTGGCAAAATCTCGTAATACTCCTTTAATTCAGATATGTATATTCTAACTCATATTTTAAATAATAATAATAACGTGTAAATATGGGTGTTTTCATAGATGCATTTTTGAAACATTTTAAAAGTTGATTCAGGGTGTGTTCGAAGATATATCTCCGAATGATATTTTGGGGTTTTCATAGGTTTACTTCATCATGTAAAAAAGCATTAAGAAATTCTCATCACAATTACATTATATATACTTTTTTTTAATGATTAATTGAGTCAATTTTAATGATGAGATTAATACTATTTATTAAAATATTTCTTTAATTATAATTATTGGAATATTTTAGTGAAGAGAAATTCAATACATAAACTAATTGAGTCAATTTTAATGATGAGATTAATTATTATTTAAAATATATTGTCGATGTTGAGTGACCTGTTTGGTTATATGTATTTTGACAGGGCCGGTCCAAGGGCCAAGCAACCTAGGCTAAGATTTTAGACCTCAAAGTTTGTAAAAGACCTCAATTTTTTTTAGTTATAAAAATATATAATGACACATTAGTCACATATATTATCATAGTTGAATTGGTAAAATGGAGGTCTTTTTTCTTTTGGTTTTAGTTCAACTCTTAATAACCACACAATTATTATTTTAAAATACATTTTAAAGGCTTCATTTTAAAATTTATTTTAGGCCTCAAAACGGGTTGGGTCGACCCTGCATTTTGATCATGCAGGTACCGAATACCACTACTTGATATTGTTGGTGTTACGTCAACGAAGTTCACATTTTCTGTTGCCTTTGCCTATTTAGAACATGAAAGGGAATAAAATTTTACATAGACACAGAGCTCAAAGAGTTCTTCTCTGAGAAACTAGTAGAAGACTCGTACATCCGCACGAGTAAGTTGATTCATATCTTAGATCATTCGATCAGACTTGGTTGTTGTTGATATATAATTATTATTATAAAATTATTAATAACTGCAAATATTAAAAATAAATATGTAGCAAATCACCAACATGATAAATCTAATCGCCTAATAACTATCAATATTTACAAATATCACTAATAACTATAAATATTTACAATATTTGGTTGATTTAAAAAGGTATCGTGGTGATATTGACCAGTGAATTTTAATGATAAAATTCACAAGAGATGGTAAATTTATAAATATCACTCATTGTTTCCTTAGTAATAAATTAATAGTAATTAATAGTTTGAGTGATAAAATTCACAAGAGTTTCAAATATTTGATGACAAATATTCGGTTTATTACAAAAAGTACTGTGGTAATAGTGACATGTGTCACTTTTTTTTCAATGGTTTACAGAAGAATGAGTTTCAACTTTTATTTTAATAAATATGTGTCACTTTTTGTTTCAACGGTTTACAGAAGAATTAGTTTCAACTTTTCATTTTAATAAATATTAGTTACATTCATAAAGGTTCAACTTTCCATCACAAAGTCTCATGACTCTAAGTCCTCAAATGATTTGCTTTATACAACATTTACATGTCTCTAAGTCTCATGTATGATTAAAAATAAACATAATGTTCAAAAGGTCTAGTTAAATCGAGAACACTAACATTTTAGTTAATTCAAGAATAATAAAGTGAATATCACTTATATAGAAATTGAAATTGAAGACAATTAGGCAACATTGTTTTAGGCTGAATATTTTCTATCTTATTTCTAATGTAAATTTCAAAATTTTCTACATTCACACTAAAGTGTAATTGGAAAAGGTATAAATAAACAAACTTTTATACTTTGAGGAAACCACTCTTGTTGGTGGAAATGAAGTTGCTGCCTTTTTAGCGGGAAAGACATGGTAACTTTGTTTTATTTATATTCATTTGATCAATCATATGGTTTTACACTTTATTTAATGTTTACTTTTATTATTTAAAGAACAAATTTAATAACATGAAGTAGAAAAAGTATAAACTTCAACTTCAATTTTTTAACAAAATAGAGAGTACAAACATAACTTTGTATATCCTTTCCACTGTGGAATGGGTTTCCGTCGTTGAACCGCCGCCACCGTTGTTGAGCCTCTATCGCCTCCGTTGATTCTACCACATGCTCCTCTTTCACCTTTAATTTGTTGGATTTTCTTCTTATATATAATTGAAATGTGTTGTTCTATAAAATCAGTGAAAAAATAGGGGTTTGAAAACTATAAGTTTAAGAAATTTTCTTTACAGAAAATCTAAGTGATTATGAGTATGTGATTTTAAGGTTAACTTATGATCTAAGTGACAAAATGAAAGTTTTTTCCTTTTGCAATCCTTTGTTATATCTAATATTAGAGTCAGTAGAATTTATTTTTCTTAATATAAATTACAAAAAAAAGTTTGGAGATGGACACTAAAAGATAAATCTCTGGTGGTATCATAGATAAATTTAGATTTACCCTTATTAATAGCATTAACTATATCAAAACGACCTCCTCTTGGAACAACAGAAAAAATATGTCTAAAATTTCCTCCAAAAACAATAACTTGTCCAATTGATCAACTTTGAAAGCTTAAACAATAGCATGTCCGCCTAGCAAAAAAGAAGTTGAAGCTGAAACAATAGCACATCCTTAATTCTTCAAAAACATATAATGTCAGCTATTTTTGTCTGATTAACGATGGAAAAACTCAAATCATTCGATTTATTATACGTATATATTTCTCATTTGTTAAGTTTGAATTCATGTAATCAATTGGTTAACATTCATATAGTTACAATATATAATATATAATCATTTATCAAATTTAAATTTTCTAAACTAATCAGTACATAAAAATAATTATTCCAATATGTAGACTTTTCCCGTTTATAAGCGCACACGTTGAACTCGTGTGTCTATTTAAAAAAAATATTCGTAACTTATTCTTGTTTATAAAAATAAGGGTTAAATATGTTTTTCGTCCTTATAAATATTTCAATTTTCAATTTTAGTCCTTATTAAAAAAATTATATTTTAATCCCTAAAATTTTTTTATGCATGCACTTTATTCCCTGCTATTTTTTGAAAACTGTTTAATTTACTCTCAAACTTTTAAATTTTTGAATAATTTTTTTCATGCATCTTTAGAATACTATAAAATATTTATTTATCATATTTAATAATTTTTTAAAATGAGAAGAATTAAATATGAATTTTTAAAATTTTTAAAAATAATGATAAAAGTAATAAAAACCTTGACTTAGAAATCAAATTTTAAATTTATTTTTTTTCTAGGAACTTTTTTATAACGTTCTAAAGATGTGAGCAAAATAATTATTTAAACGAACACATTGGTTTAAGAGGAGACTAAAATTACGTGCATAATAATTTTGTAGGGATTAAAAAATATTTTTTTAATAAAAACTAAAATTGAAAATTGAGATACTTAAGGGACCAAAAATATATTTAACCCTAAAAATAATTATATCAATAAGTAGAAGCGATATTGTGTTGGCAACAGGGAGGGACAATATTGTGTTGCCAATTGTGTATCAATAGTTATATTATAAATATATTTTAAATTGAATAATATTTTTTACTTATAATTTAACAAATAATAATAAATGACAATTTAATATATAATTTTACGTTTAATTTAAAAAATAGTTATCTATAACAATTTAAAATATATTTATAAATTCTACAACAAAAATTGTAAAAGTGTTTTTAAATAAAATTTTAATTTTTGTCAAATAAAGAAGTTACGTTTCAATAATTATAATCTCTGTTTAATTAAATAAGTCAAATTTTATTCATATAATTCCGGTCATACTCTAATTAGTTTTTTAAAAATATTTTCTATAGAATAATTATTTTCACGCGAAAATTTGTGAAAATGGAATAGAATCACTAAAATATTTGAGCACTGTACTCATTATTCTATTCAATTTTCATGCCTGTCAAAATTTGTCGGTACTAAAATAACCAAATTTAAAATGTATGACGGCTCCCGTAAAAATTTCAATTTTAAAACTTTATTACTATTATATTATATTTACATTTTTTAGTTTTAAAACTTTATTATTATATTATATTTATATTTTTTACAGCTTATAATGTATGACAGTTCTTTGTTAAATTTCAATTTTAAAATTTTCTGATTAGATCATATTCACAAATTTTATAAATATAAAATGTATGACAGTAATCCGTTAAAAATTAATAAGTTATGTAAATAAGCACATGCAAATAAAATTTTCAGTCAAAAAAAAATGTAATATTATTTACAAATAATTTATGTATAAATTAATTTATAAAATATATTTTTATACTATTGAAATATTAAATTAGATTTGTTAAAATATTATATTAGATTTGATTTGATTTAAAATTTAAATATAATCTAAGTTGTGCCCAAGCAATTAGGGTTGTATATGAATAGTCCTAGTCAGATCATTATTTGTACAATTCAATGATACAAATCCTTATTCCTTATTATCTCTTTCTCTCCTCACTAAAAGTGTCTCATGCACTAACAAATTGGTATCCAGAGCTTTCGATTATTGTTCTTGGTCGAGTTTTTCCAGAATTTTACGTCAGAGATCGTATTTTCAGGGCAAGTGAATCAACTGTGGGAAGATGGCTAGTGATAAGGGCATTACAATTCTCTTCCCATGCTTGACGACAAGAATTGGATCCGATGAAAAAAACAGATGCAATCCTTATTTGGCTTCTATGAAACCCTAGAGGTGGTTACGAATGACGTTCCTGCATTGGCTGCAGATGCAACCGGAGCACACACAAAAATCCCACAACGAAGTCAAGAAGAAAGATTGCAAGGCTGCCTATTGCATTCAGACGGCTGTTGATGTTGCTAATTTTGACAGAATCTCTCATGCTGAAACGACGAAGAAGGCATGGGATATTCTGGTGAAGTATTATAAAGGAGGTGAGAAAGTTAAGGTTGTCAAGTTACAAACCTTGCGTCAACAGTATGAATTGTTGTCGATGGAAGAAGATGAAAAATTTGTAGAATATCTGTCGAAGGTTCAGAAACTCGTCCATCTCATGAAGGGTTATGGTGAAGCCATAACTGATAAGATGATAGTTGAGAATGTACTTAGAACGTTGACCTCTTACTTTGATCATGTTATCGTAGCTATTAAAGAATCCAACAAACTTGAAACCACTAAAGTGGAAGATTTGGTTGGTTCGTTGGAGGCACATGAGATGAGGATTATCGAAAGGAAAGGAGTTCAAGACTCAATACAAGCTCTACAAGATCAGTCATGGAAAAAGGATGGTGGTTCCAACAAATTAAAAGGCAAGTTCGACAAGACTCAGGTCAAGAAACCTTGGTGAATCCCCACAAGAATAAGGTGAAGGTAGATTTTAATCCTCAAAGGGATAGCGAAACTATCGAAGGATAAATAAGATAAAAAAAAGGTGTGTGTTGCTATAACTGTGAAAAGTAGGGTCACGTAGCCAAGAACTGTTGGTACAAAAAAGACAACGGATCGACATGCAAGAACGAAGGAGCAAACCTTGCACGCCAAGATTCAGATGATTCTGAAGGTGGTATGGTGGTTATGGTTGCAGTTGTTGATAACCATGTCGAATCCAAGATCTGGTTCCTTGACTCAGGCTGCTCGAATCACATGACTGGTCGAAAGAAGTGGTTGGCATCCTATGACAAGTCAAAGAAGAGCAAGGTAAAACTTGTTGTTAATAGTTCGTTGCAAGAAGAAGGTACTGGCAACATAGTTTTTCAAATGCATAATGGAGGGAAATCTATGATTAAAGATGTGCTCTATGTACATGGAATAAAGTGCAACTTGCTAAGTGTTGGGCAACTGGTCGAAAAAGGTTTCTCAGTTGTTATGAAAGATGGAACTTTGAAATTGTTCGACACCAAGAATAATTTGGTCTTAAAATCTCTGTTGTCGAAGAATAGGACATTTAAGACTATGATCAGTTTGACAGAAGTTCAATGTTTGAAAACTGTTGTTGACCACAAGGATACTTGGTTGTGGTATTTGAGGTTTGGACATTTGAACTTTCGATCACTCAATCAAATGATTACTCAAGATATGGTTATTGGAATTCCAATTCTTGAGATGCTGAAAACTTTGTGAAGGTTGTTTAGTCGGAAAGAAATCCGAAATTCTTTCGTTCGACTATGCCAATGAGATCATCCTGGATTCTCGAAGTGGTACATTCAAATGTAAGTGGTCCATTAGAAAAACATACCATTGGTGGAAATAGATATTTTGTTTCGTTTATTGATGAGTTCAGTCGAAAGTTGTGGATATATGTGATCTAGAGAAAGAACAAAGTATTCGAAATCTTTAAGAGATTCAAGATACTCATCGAAAACTAGAGTGAGGAAGGGATCAAAGTTCTGCAAACAGATGGAGGTGGCGAATACACTTCGAAGATGTTTTAGAAATTCTGTGTAGAACATGGTGTTGATCATGAGGTGACTGCTCCTTATACGCCTCAACATAATGGAATTGCTGAAAGAAGAAACAAAACCATATTAGATATGGAAAGGTGTATACTAAAGCAAAAGAACTTGCCAAAGTCTTTATAGGGAGAAGCTGTTTCGACCACAGTCTATATTTTGAACAGGTGCCCTACCAAGATATTAAAGAAAAAGGTTCCTGAAGAAGTATGGAGTGGCAAACGACCATCAGTAAGTCATTTGAAGGTGTTTGGATCTATGTGTTATAAGCATATTCCTGATGCAAGAAGTAGAAAGCTTGATAACAAGAGTGAACCTATGATTCTGGTAGGATATCATAAAACTGGTGCATACAGATTATTCAATCTAATTAATGAGAAGATTGTGTTGAGTAGAGACATTGTAATTGATGAAAATTATGCCTGGGATTAGAATTCTAGTAATTCAATTAACAAACCACTGTTGAGCTCTGATTTCGACAAAGAAATTGATGAGGTCGAAGTCGAAGGGATTACTGAGAATCCAGTCGACGTCGAAGATGAAGCAAATGCTGATATTCCAGACAATGTCGAAGTTGAAGAGGGTGTGACTTGCACAAGCCTTAGACCTCAACGAACTAGAGTTCCTCCAACAAGACTTCAGGATTATGAGTATTGGTGATGAGGTAACACCAGATGGAGAATTAGTTCATTTTGCTTTACTTGCAGGTGTTGAACCAATCAACTATAGTGAAGCTTTGAAGAGTAACAAGTGGAAGTTAGCTATGGTTGAAGAATTAGAGGCAATCGAAAGAAATAACACATGGGAGTTAGTCGAATTACCAACACATACAAAAGTTATCGAAGTGAAGTGGGTGTTCAAGTTGAAACACAATGCTGATGGTTCGATAGCAAGACATAAAGCAAGATTAGTAGCTCGAGGGTTTCTTCAAAGAGAAGGACTTGACTACTCTGAAGTATTTGATCCAGTAGAAAGATTGGAGACTGTTCGACTAGTAGTGGCATTGGCATGCAACCAAGGTTGTTCAACATTTCATTTAGATGTGAAATCAGCATTTCTGAATGGTCCTTTAGTAGAAGAAGTTTATGTCACACAACCTCCTGGGTTTGTGATTCAGAAGGAAGCCAGTTAAGTGTATAGGTTGCACAAAGCGCTCTATGGGCTCAAGCAGGCACCTAGGGCATGGAACACGAAGATCGACTTATACTTAGTCGAATTGGGATTTGTCAAATGCAAATCAGAGTATGGTGTTTATGTTCAGGTTGTAGCACAAGATATAACAATCATCTGCTTATGTGTTGATGACTTGCTAGTAACTGGAAATAGCTTGAAGAACTTGTCGGAAGTTTAAAGAGATGATGATGAAGGAATTTGAAATGTTAGATCTAGGAAAATTATCTTATTTCTTAGGCATGGAATTTCAAATAACGAAGCAAGGTATGGTGCTACATCAAAGGAAGTATGTCAAAGAGATACTCAAGAGATTCATAATGGATGATTCGAATCCTGCATCCTCACCTGTCGAATTAAATGTGAAGTTGGAGAAGAATGGAGAGGACAAAAAAGTTGATGTAACTTTGTTCAAGCAAATTGTGGGATCTCTGAGGTATTTGTGCAATGGTCGACCTGATATAGGTTTCACTGTTGGATTAGTAAGCATATATATGAGTGAACCAAGAGTGTCACATAAGAAGGTTGCAAGAAGAATCCTGAGATATTTGAAGGGTTCGATAAACTATGGAATATTTTTTCGACGAAATTCTAAAGATAAAGAAGCAATAGTTAATTGTTTTTCAGATGTTGATTGGTGTGGAGATAAGGAAGATCGAAGAAGCACAACTGGATATTTCTTTCAAGTATTTGGTGCCCCAATATCATGGTGTTTGAGGAAGCAACATGTGGTGGCATTGTCATCTTGCGAAGCTGAATATATAGCAGGATCATATGCTTCTTGTCAAGCAATTTGGATCAAATAAGTACTTGAAGAAATGGCTGTCGAAGTGAAGAAACCGCTGGTGTTGCAAATCGACAACAAGTCAACTATAGATTTGGAGAAGAATCCAATTTTGCATGAAAGAAGTAAACATATCAAAGCTAGGTTTCACTTCTTGAGGGAAAAGATAAATCGAGGTGAACTTGAATTTAGGCATTGCTCAAGTGAAGCACAGTTGTCTGACATCTTCACCAAAGGATTGAAGATTGACAGATTCCTGAATTTGAGAAAGAAATTACGAATAGTTCAGATTGACTATTTTTTAGGATGTTCGACAACTTGGATTATGGGGGTGTGTTGAAATATTAAATTAGATTTGTTAAAATATTATATTAGATTAGATTTGATTTGATTTAATATTTAAATATAATCTAAGTTGCGTAAACTCAAACTCAATTAGGATTGTATATAAATAGTCCTAATCTGTATCATTATTTATACAATTCAATAATACAAATTCTTATTTCCTTTATTATTCTCTCTTTTTCTCCTCACTTGATTACCTCATGCACTAACAAATTAGTATACGAACTTCTAGTTATTGTTCCAGTTAAATAATACTCATAATCACATCGATTAATTTTCACATATATCAATCGTTTTTACACATGTTTGTATATTAAATAATACTCATAATAATGTAATGTATTACAACTTGATTCTAAATATTTCTTTTCACATTTAAATTCCTTTTACCCACAACAAATGTTATTAATGAGTTTAATTGCTAAGGTATAAATCCATAATTAAATTTTAGACATTTCAATTGCTTTTCTACGGAGTGTGTGTCTTTGGTCGAGTAGATATATAAGAGCATCAATATCCATAATACTTATTTTGGTGTCTTAAATGACCCCATTTAATTTTAAGCCACTTTAGTATTTGTAAATATCCATACTATTTATACAAAAGTTTAAATTGGATCCCACCAACTCTATTATATAAGATTCAATCTTTGTAAAATATAAAGAAAAAACTTAAGACACGGTAGTATTATTTGACCATGGTGGCTTTCTTATATCATGTTTTTGAATGCAATTATCCATACCATTCGACAAAGTGGTACATATGAACAAATACTACCCCAATATTTATGCTCTAAGGAGATTAATAACGTGGACAAATTTAGAATACTTTGGTACCTCTATCAAACATTAATAAATTATGTAAATATGTATGTAACTTAAATTTTTAGTCAATAAAATATAATATTATTTACAAATAATTTACATATAAAATAATTTATAAGATATATTTTAATCGCTAAAATGTATATTTTTATAAAAATATGATTTGTTAACAATTTTAACTTATATTTTTATAAAAAAAATATCACTTGGGATGTTTCAAGGCGGGTTAGAAGTTGAATAATTATTATTCCAGTTATTTTATAAAATAATAAAATATTTTTAAAATTATTATGTTTAGAGAGAAGAATAATTATTATTCCAGTTATTTTATAAAATAATAAAATATTTTTAAAATTGAATCCATAAATTATAGTGTGAATTTATTTTAATTGATCTCCATTATATTTAGAGAAATTTAATTGATGGCCATTATATTTATAAAAACAATATTTAATAGACGTGAAATGATTAAGAAAATAATAATCGTTCTAATAATTATAAAAAGAAAACATGATTATACCAATTTATTTGAAAAATATGAAAATTTGAAAGGTTTTCATTCATCTTCACATATGTCACATTGATTTTCACTTGTAAATAATACTCATGATACTGTAATTTATTAAAACTTGATTATAAATATTTCTTTTCACCTTTAAATATCTTTCAACCACAATAAATGCTATTAATGAGTTTAAATTCTATAAGGAATAAATCCATAATTAAATTTTTGACATTTCAATTGCTTCTCTATGGAGTGTGTGTCTTTAGTCAATTAGATATAAAAGGAGATTAATAACGTAGACAAATGTAGAATACTTTCAAAAAGTGTTCAAATATATTAATCAATTAGTGATCAGGTGATTAAATTAATTAATATATTTCTTAAACATCTTTGTTTTTGAAAGTTAAATAGATTTATGGTTTCAACATAGAATAATAAATTTTAAAATATTAAGAGAGAGAATAATTAAGAATCTAATGATTTACAATTAAAAAAAAGAATTTTAAAACATTTTATAAAGCATGTAGGTTTAGTTAACTATTAACAAAAATATACTAATTAGTTCAATACAATAACTATCTCAAAATCAAAATCTCTGAAAGTGTAATCTCGTCTTTTAAAATAATACAGTAAAACCAAAACTTGACATAGATTAGCATTATAAAATGAAATATCCATTATACAGTTTATAGAAAAGCATCCACACAACAACCAACAATAAACAACATCACAAATGACAGAAAGAAAGCATAATCCTTTGTCAATTAATAGAGTACAAATTCCTTCATATATAGTGGATGATTCAATTCAAAGAAATAAAGCACGTCATATAAGAAATGAAGAGACTGTGCATCTTCATTTTAACTGCAACATGGAAAATATGAGTCTGTTATAAGCATATGGGTGTGACATATATAATGAGAAGTAATATGTTACACAAAATTCAAACTCTTCATCTACAGCTCTCAATCAAAGCTCATACAGGCTCTTGATAGAGGCATCTTGGTCATTGTCATTTTTGGACAACTCTCTCAAAACCTGAAAACTCAAAACATCAATACAGTAGCAAAACATTCTTACATTAAACATCGCATAAAATTATACCATGGTTGCTTGAAGCAATTTGGAGGAAAAAGAACTACCAACCAAAAGCATTTTTGTGTTTCATACAATTTGTCGGGGAGGTTACGGAGCACAGTCATTCGCGTCACCATCATCAACGACGCCATTGATAAACTCTTCTTGTGTTGTTAGATGTTTGGCATGCAATGAAAGAAAGGATTTTGTTGCCCTTATTACATCACTGTATGTTTCAGGGGATATATGAGCTCTTTCTATTATTTCTAACCTGACAAAACAAAAGATGTCAGGCCAGGCCTAATCAATCAACCAAGTTCTTTTTTTTTTATTTTTATTTCCTATGTTTCTCCAAAGCCATTTGCTTGCGTGAGTCAAATTTTAAACACGACCGGTGACCGGTGAGACAGGATAAATTTAAGAGTTTCAGCAACTTTCGGATGGTGACACATGTAGAATTTGATTCCCTTTTACATTTGTTTTACTCGGACTATCTTGAACTAGATAACCTTACGATCAATTCTATATGCGCGACCATGTGTATGTTTATGCAATCGAATTATAAGTCGAAATGCAGAAAGAAGAGGCGAATTTTGGGATACAACAGTGCCCTATTCAATCTTCTTCCGGGGTGAGATTGGCGCAAACCTTTCGAACCAACAAGAAGATGATTGAATACTTAAATGAACCGTAAAATTACGTTCTGAATATGAGCGGACATTATCATATTTTGGATTTTCTACTTGAGCATATACCTGGGAGAAACATAAGGAGGACACACTTATACCAAGAAACTCGGGCATTCCTCCACGAGAACAATTGTCTGAGAGATGACCTACGAAATGATGAGAGGACGCCATGAAAGAAGCGACTCAATGAGGATGAGAATAACCAATGATCTTGACGAGCGCTTGTTGATAAACAAATCAAAAGGGTAAATAGGACACACAGTACGGTGGACTCAAAAGGAGAGCGTCCGGAAGCGCGGACTTCAAACATAGATCCTCGGCATGAAGAGCTTGTTAACCGGCGGACCTAAACAATGAGAACTCAATAAGGAGGAAGAACATCACTCAAACATAGACCCTCGGCGAAGAGCTAGTTAACCGCAGATCTAAGCAAGCGAGAACCCATCACGGAGGAAGAACATCGCTTCGAGCATAGACCCTCCATGCGAAGAGCTTGTTAACTGCGGATCTAGGCACAAAAGAACTCAACAAGGAAGGAGAAACGTTGTTGATAGCGAACCCCAACATAGATCCTCGGCACGAAGAGCTTGTTAACTTCGCGGATCTGAAACAAGTGAGAACTCCACATGGAGGATAAACATCACTCCAAACATAAACCCTCGGCACGAAGAGCTAGTTAACCCAGAGTTTAAGTAAATGAGAACACGACCACGGTGAACTCAACAAGTAAGGATAAGCATTGTTGATAGGCGAACCCCAAACATAGATCCTCGGCACGAAGAGCTTGTTAACCATGGACCTAAAAATGAGAACTCATAAGGAGGAAGAACATCACTCCGACAATAGACCCTCGACACGAAGAGCTTGTTAACCGCGGATATAAGAAAATGAGAACACACAGAGCGGTGGACTCACACCTAAAAGCAAGACAAACGGGTAACATAACCGAGGCTTACTACGCAAGATAAGTCCATGACTTCTGGGAAAAGCGGCATAACTTGACTGAGGCCTGTCGCCCAGAGACTCCGTGGAGAGGATGGGTTTCCATAAGACACTTGATTTGAAGCACCGATTAGGGAAGCAGAAATCCATTGAGAAAAACCTTGAGGGTAAACCACAGAGATTGTTTATTTCTTCTGGATATACATAATTGGCAAACACTTAAAATGCATGTTTAAATTTTTAATGGCGTAATGCTCCCAATCAGTGGAATGCTACGCATTTAGAGAGATGCAATGTAATGAATGCATGCTTAAATGATTAAATGAGAAGTAGTAGTATCGATGATCGGTTGTTGAGAAGCCATTAACTTCCAAGAGAGGTACCACAGGAGGATTTTGGAGAACACTCGCCAAAATAAATTGCAATTCAAGATGGGAAGCATTCTTCACTGGGAAAATCGAATTAGACTTCAAACCAATCTTACTTCACAGGGAGAGGTTATTGCTCTTCATTGAGGATACGGAAAACTTCTGCGGAGAATTCTCCTGCTTTCAAGAGGAATTTGGAAGACTTCATGGGGGTCGCAAACATCTCAAGGAATGATGATTTCAACAGTAAGACCACAAGTCTTCGATTGAGGAATGCATATCAACGTAGAAATCTTGAACGAGAGATGAGCGATTCGGACATCCAACTCCAGGGGAATGCATTAGATATCTAACTCCTTTGGAAACAAATACTCTTGTCCCAACATGGCGATCTGAGAACAAAACTCTCAAAGGTGCTCGGAATAACTTCATATGGAAGAATGCGACTTACACCGGGAACTTTGATGTGGTGAGGCACTATCCACTGGAGAATACAATAACAAATCATCTACCAAGCATACTCACTGGGGATATCAACCCTAAGTCGATGGTTCAAACACCATCTTCATTGAGAATAAAGACTAGAACCTTCTATCGAGGATGATTTGAGAATTCGACGGACCTTCAACAGGAATTTATCCTGGATTAAGTATCAACGACCTCACCGGGGATTTACTTGAGATCAGCGCCCATAACTTGCACTGGGGGTTATGATAATGTCGATATATCGAAGTGTGTATCACTAGGGGACTAATCAAACCATCTGATCCTTCTGGCAATGAATTATGCTTGAGAATCGACCTCCGGGGACTTCAACCAACATTAAGGCTTCCATTGGGGAGTACGACAATATCAACATGTCGAAGCACGAATCACTGGCAACAAAATCAATCCATCAGGACCTTCCGGAAATGAATTCTTCTTGAGAATTAGTTTCATAGGGGAGAAACCTGGATTAAGGTGTATTCTTCATTGGGGAAAAGGACTTCACGCTGATAACCCATCACGTGACTGCAAGTTGCAAGTCATAACAACGTCTCTGAGCACAGGGTGGCGAACTTTGGATACCGTCATTAACACCCAAAATCTTAAGCAACTTCAAAAATTTACATCATGCATTGCAGCAACATCAATGTTTTTTTTTAAATGTAAAATTTGTCAAAAATATTGGACGTATCTTTTGCAAACAAACCAGCAAAAATAAAAGTAGAGATAATACACAAGAGCAACATAATTTGAACAAAAAGTTGAAATTTTTATTGATTTCATGGTCTATGAATAGGCGTTTACATCAAGAAGCAATTCCTAAAAAGAGGTAATTGCATACACTACACAGTAATGGGGAAACATAAATGGCAATGTAACGACAGATTTCGACGGATCTGACTTCGCCATAACCCTCCATGTCTTCAAAACACTTCAGCCATCCTGCTTTCTGGACAAACTGATGGGACTGTTTCCATACCCTTTCCGAGTTAACCATTTATAGGGGAGTGAAACGATACAGATGTAATACAGACCATAGTCATTCGCTTTAAATCCCTTTTGCCTTGGTCGCCCTTTCGGGTTTTCGACCCACCGGGATACCCTTTTTTGCCTAAATTTCCCCTTGACAAGTCCAACTTAGCGGGTGTACTTATTTTCTCTGCCACTCTTGTCCCTAAATTTTGCCGAACCTCTCTCACGGTTCGTGAGCTGCCCTTTTACCTGGGCCATCGACTCGGAGATTTTATCCGAAGTATTTTTTGACTACGTCTGCATTGACAGGGTGAGGAAAATCCTCTCCGTCCATAGTTGTAAGCATCATGGATCCTCCGGAGAAAACCTTATTTACAACATATGGTTCTTCATAATTCGGAGCCCATTTGCCCCAGACATTTGTATTGTTTGGAGGCAAGATTCTCTTCAACACGAGATCGCCAACCTGAAAGTTTCGAGGACGCATTTTCTTATCGAAAGCAGCTTTCATCCTCCTCTGGTACACTTGTCCATGGCAAATTTCCGTCAGCCTCTTCTCGTCAATGAGATTCAACTGATCTAAACCATTCTAGACCCATTCAGCTTCATCTAACTGAACATCTGTCATAATTCTCAAAGAAGGGATTTCAACCTCCACAGGCAGGACAACTTCATACCGTATACAAAGAAAGGGGTTGCCCGGTTGAGTACGCACTAAAGTCGATAACCATGCGGAAGGGGTAACATCTCGTGCCAATCTCTATAAGTGACAACCATCTTCTGCACTATCTTCTTAATGTTTTTATTCGCTGCCTCCACAGCCCCATTCATCTTTGGGCGATAAGGAGAAGAGTTATGATGCTTAATCTTGAAACTATCGCACAGTTCCTTCATCATCTTGTTATTGAGGTTGGAACCATTATCCGTGATGATCTTCTCAGAACCCCATACCGATAAATGATATTGTTCTTAATGAAGCGTGTAACCACTTACTTGGTCACGTTGGCATAAGACGTTGCCCGACCCACTTAGTGAAGTAATCAATGGCGACCAAAATAAGCGATGGCCATTGGGCGGTCGGCTCTATCCTTCAATCATATCGATGCCCCACATCGCGAATGGCCAAGGAGAAGTCAAGACATTCAAAGGAGAAGGAGCCACATGCATCTTATCGGCATAGATCCGCACTTGTAGCATACTTTGGAATGATTATAATCTGTTTCCATAGTTGACCAATAGTAACCTACTCTCAAGATTTTCTTGGCCATGGTATGTGCACTAGAATGTGTCCAAGGAACCTTCATGAATTTCCTCTATAATTTTGCTTGCCTCGTGCCTATCCACGCATCCCAGAAAAAGAATCATAATTTCTCTTATACAACACGCCATTGTTCAGGAAAAACTTGGCGGAGTATTTCTGTAGAGTCTTCTTATTAGTGATCGAAGCATCCTCTGGATATTCTTTAGTCTCAAGATACCTTTTGATATCATAAAACCAAGGCTTTTCGTCAACTTCCTCTTCCATCTCATAACAAAATGTTGGCTCATCCAACCTCAAGATGGTGATAGAGGGGGCTTCATTAGCCCATTTAACTTTAAACATGGATGACAAAGTAGCCAAAGCGTCTGCCAAGTTATTCTCTTCTCTTGGAATATGATTAAAATTTATCTCATCAAAGTACAGGATCAATTTCAAGACATCTCTATCACGTGTCGATTAGGGTGACGAGTCTCAATCTCCATGATTTGGTGATTACTGGTGAATCTCCATACACTTCCAATATTTTGATTCTCAAATCGATGGTTGCTTCGACCCCAAAGATACAAGCTTCGTACTCGGCCATATTGTTTGTACACTCAAAACAAATCACGGTGAAAGGGATGTGAAACCACATTGGCGAAGTAATAACACCACTATATTACCCAAGGCATTAGAGGCACCATCGAACACCATCGTCCATCGCGATCTGGTTCGGGTCCTTCATCTGGGCACGGAATATTACAATACCGATAAACATGATATCCTCGAAACTCGAACCTCATTGGTTGATAATCATCATTCATAGGCTGATGAGCAAGGTAATCCGCCAATACACTACCCTTGATAGCTTTCTGAGTAGTATACTGGATATCATATTCCGTGAGAATCATTTGCCAACGGGCCACTCTTCCCGTGAGAGTTGGCTTCTTGAAGATGTACTTAATTGGGTCCATTTTGGATATCAATAAAATGGTATGGGTCAACATGTACTGCCTCGGTCAGCGAGCAACCCAAGTCAAAGCACAACAAGTTTTCTCGAGCAAAGAGTATTTTATTTCATAGTCGATAAACTTTTTGCTAAGGTAGTATATGGCATGATCTTTTCGACCAGACTCGTCTTGTTGCCCCAGAATGAACCCCATTGAACTTTCACGTACTGTCAAATACATGATCAAAGGCCTACCTTCAACTGGAGGCGAAAGAATCGGAGGTTCCTGCAGGTACTCTTTGATTTTATCAAAAGCCAATTGACAATTATCATTCCACCCGTCCGTCTGATCTTTTCTTAACAATTTGAATATAGGCTCACACGTGTCTGTAAGATGAGAGATGAATCTAGAAATGTAGTTCAACCTCCCTAAGAAACCACGAACCTCTTTTTCAGTCCTTGGCACAGACATTTCTTGTATAGCTTTCACTTTGGCAGGATCAACCTCGATTCCTTTTTCACTTATAATGAAACCCAACAATTTCTCGGATCTCACTCCGAAGGTGAATTTATTAGGATTCAACCTCAGCCTGAATTTTCGTAATCTTTTAAACAACTTTAGAAGATGAACAAGGTGTTCCTCTTCCATCTGGGATTTTTGCAATCATATCATCAACATAAACTTCGATCTCTTTATGCATCATATCATGAAAAAGAGTGACCATCGCCCGTTGATAGGTTGCCCCAGCATTCTTCAAACTAAAAGGCATCACTTTGTAACAAAATGTTCCCCAGGTGTAATGAAAGTAGTTTTCTCCATATCATTTGCGACATCTTGATTTGATTGTAGCCAAAAAGCCATCCATGAAAGAAAATACTTTGCTTTGGCGATATTGTCAACCATATGTCGATGTGTGGGCGGAAAATCATCTTTAGGGCTTATTCAAGTTCTGTAATCGACACACATCCTAACCTTGCCGTCTTTCTTTGGTACTGGTACAATATTTGCAACCCATGGAGGATAAGAAACAACTTTCAGAAAACCGACATCAAGCGCTTTTGAACCTCCTCATTAATCTTCTTGACATCTGGGATGAGTTCGACGATTTCATTTCTGAGCGGACAGTCTGTTTTCAAGGGAATCTCATGCATAACAATGCCAGTATCCATCCTGGCATGTCTTCATAAGACCAGCGAAGACATCAACATATTCTCGGAGCATCTCAATCAACCTACAGCGACACTTTCTTCTAAGGAAGCCCCAATCTTAACTTCTCTTTGACCTCCTCGGTACCGGGTTGATCACTTCTAAAATCTCTTCATGTGGCTGAATAGACTTCTCTTCTTGCCTCAACCATCTAGCTAACTCTTGAGGACTTTACAATCTTCTTCTTGATCGATCGGATTTTCGAAGTCACAGTAGCCATAGCAAAGTCATTACCATTGAAATCTCGAAATAATGGGAACTAGATCATGATTGATTTTATTTCCTATTTTAGTTTTAGATTAAAAGAAAATAAAGATCACATTGTCAATGTTAAATTTGTAAAACACAAAAGAAAGACAATGAGCAAAATTTTTAATGCAAAAAAAGCGTCCTTTATTGATGATAAACTTTGAAAATTCTAAACATTGATGGCCTACAACATGATTTACTACATCTTGGGCAGAGTGTAGGAATTATTACATGATGCAAACAAAGAAAATTACTCTTGAAGAAGAGTGATGACGATATCCTCGAAAACCGAGTTAGTTGGCTCTTGCCCCGGTAGTAGGATAAACCCACTGATCCATATAGCATTCACATCGGTCTCATCCCCAATGGTATCAACATCTTCAAACTAAATACCCCTTTAACAAACTGGATTGGCGGTGGAATATTTGGATGCGCAGGAATAACCAACGGCGCTTTTCGGGGCACATAAACCCTTCTTGTCTTTACGAGTTGGGAGTTCCAAAACTCTACCCAACCTTGAGGGTGTCCAGATTCAACAATAGCGAGCTTCACGGTAGGATGTCATAGAGACCTCTGGTTTTAACCTCAGCACGAGGATTTTAATAACTTGAATAGTTTCAAACGTAAAAGGTCTCATGAATTTCCCTTCAACCCATGTAGCGGAAAGAGCTTAAACAACTAACCACATATTCAACAACAATCGAATCGTACTCCTAGAATCTCATGGTTTGATCCAATTTCGATGTCTTACGGAATTATATCCTGCCTGATAGAAAGAAATCTTGTTCAAACAAGATCACCACCTCGATCTGGGATAAGTTACCTTGGTGGTACAAGCGGATGTGTCTTGCCCTTTTCATCAAGGAGCACCAGGTCACGGTCTCGAACTGAACAGATAGCATTGAAAGTCGAAGTTCAAAGATTAGTTAGGGCTAATCTTCTCTCGAATGTAAATCCGAATGTGCAAGCGAATCCACTTCCAAATCATGGAGGACATCGTGAATTTGATAATCGAAATTCAGATCGATATCTTATCACATATGTAAATTTGATAAGAAAGCTTGATGAATACATACATTCAACACAATGGGCGCCTTTGCTAAACATGACTACAGTTGTAGAATCATTCTACAAATTCTCAAGGATGTCGGTACATGAAGCGGACCTTGACGGTTAATAGACATCGACGACATTCAAATTTTCGAAGCAGGAACGATTATGGCGTAAATATGGTAGGGTATTATCCATGAGCTTTTAGTCTGATATCAACTCGAAATTCCAAGTAAACGTCATTATCCTCACTTCAATATGCTGAGTCGTAGAAGTTGAATACAACGATCAAAGGTTCCAGACTCTCCTTTGATCATCTGCCTACCGGACCTGTTCCTTATGACTCGACAAAGAGTTCCTATCAGTACAACATATGATGGAAAATGGGAGGAAATACCCATACCTACTCTTTCGACCGTAGTTAACATCGTCGAATTAGGACGAGTAGCTCGGAGTGGCGTGTGTATACCCGTTACCACTAAGCGCCTTTTGCTCCCCAGTTAGACAAAATCCTATTGATGTACCTGTTGATCCTATAGGAATTCTGTTGGTAATCAGACGTAAACATTGGTCCATCTGATGGAACCAATTTCAATTCAGACTTTACGAAATTCTAAAGGCGATCAAGAAGAGTGAGTACAAAGTTATGGATCAATGATGCAAACTCCTCCAAATCTCAATACTCTCTTTGCTTTTGAATTTTGGCGCACCTGTTAGCTGAAGATTTTGATATCTTGTGATTCGAAGAAGGATCATGGAGCTCGAGATGAGATGATGTTAAAGTATTCGAGGGAACATAGTGAATGTCATAGTTTGGAAAGAAAAAATTAGCCCTTGAATGGATGTATTGAGTTAAGTGTCGGCGGAAATAATGGTGATATGTGTAAAACAAGCTTCGATCGGGCAATAGAATTGTATCAGAGGAAATGGGTTCAAAATCGAAGTAGGTGATACATTTGAAATTCAAACGCGGGATAAAGGGAGTTGAAGCAGCGTTGAAAAGCAGTTCGAAGCGTGGAAGCAAGAGAAGCATGGTGTGCTGCATGTTCGCGTACAAGATCTTATGGGTCAGACCGTTATGGTCGAATTAGTATAAATAAGTCTTAATGTTAGGATTTCGTGTGTCATATCTATTGTACTAAAATTCAGTCACATTCAAAATACCACATGGCTAGGGAAGCGAATGCACGAATGATGTACGTATGATTGCACCAAAGCTTTATTATTCAACAATGTATCTTTATCCTTCAGTCTAACTTTATCTTGCATCAATGTCTTTTAAGTTTCTTTACTTTCAAAGTCATTTCATTTAAATGTTTTTCTACCATCATTGAAGTTCTTTACTTTTCCAAAACTTTTACATTATTACATTATTTCGAGCTTTTATACATTTGTTTACATTCTGTCTTTTCGTTTATGTGATTACTTTGAAAATCTTTTACACTTTAAGAGTTTATTTGAATATTGCATTTATATACTTTCTTGCCATTTCGAATCTGAATGTTCTTGTTTGTTCAGACCAAATATACATTATTTACTTGATCATATCACTAAGTAATCGAAGCGTACTTGAACCTATAAAACATCCAAAAACAAGTCTCAAATATGGATCTCTATCTTAAGTTCATACCAACGGCCGATACCCATAGGATCAATCTAGTCGATCCACGCAAGTTACGGAGGATTGAATAACATAACAGTTATAACGCTTATTCAATAGTTTGGAAGACTAGCGGTTGTTTCACCAGAAATCACTTGTGAACAAAATGGCCGCCCGATTGAGTTTGGCGTTATAAATTAAGAAAATTATAACCATAATTATTATAAAAATTTCTTTCGAGTAAACAAAGTTCATTGGTATATGAACCTTAGGAGTGGTAGAATAACTAATAGTAACCAACCTTTACCGGAAGAAATCGAAATAATAGAATGTCTAATCCAAATAATCAACAAGGGGAACAAAATGCCCCACATGGAGCAGGCACTAATCGTCTTTCATTGCAGCGTCGGTCACGATCCCTTCAAATGCACATCGTTGCATCTTCGACTAGTAATATAGCCACGAATGGAACAAGTGGCATGTCAACAAACAATTCGATCTTGGGCAATACGAGAACCACAGTTACCACAGGGGATCCGTCCCACAACCAGGGGACACAAGCCCATTTCGCCCCACTACAAACTAGACCACCTAGTTTCGAGGGTAATAGACCGAAAACCCTTATGGGATGCCAACATCTTTTATGGCAGGCTTGCAAACTTGACGTCAAATGCATCACCCCAATTAGGATGCGGATGGGGTTAATCAATTTCTTCACGAATAACCAAGGTGCGGGGGTTATAGCGCCTACCCACCTTAACCACGAAAACCAAATGGCTTTTAGGCAATTGATGGACGATAGTAACCATAACATGATAGGAGATAAGCACAAACTATGCGAAATCTTTGCCCCAATAGTTCGAACGTGGTGTGACGAATAGAATCAGGATAATATGAGTCGAATAGCGATTTCTTTGCTCCATGAAGGCGTAAACGAGAACCGGTTTGTGGTTGACCTATCATCGAACAAGCCATTGACCCACTATAGGCCGGTTAGAGAAGAATTAGGCACGAGGGAGGGCACAAGAGGAAATGCCCGTGATTCGAGAACCACTTAGGGGTTGTAGAACCGATGTGAGGATCTAAAGATATGATGCTCCGGTGATTCGAGAAGAACCACTAGGGAGTTGTAGAACCCGATGGCGAGGATCGAAAGATATGATGCTCGGTGATTCGAGAGGAACCAGAGGGAGTTGGGGAACCAGGGCCAGGCTTGGCAAAGGCCCCAGCGTTTCGAGAAGAACAACCTAGAGGAGTAGTTATGGTAGGTAGAAACCAAGATCTTGTCTGATGGTCCATAGAATTGAAATGATAATATCTTGGCGAAAATAACCTAACCACCATGATAGAGAATAATGGCCCAAACGGTATTAATACAGGGATTAGGAGGCCATTATGCTTCTCCATAGCGATTATGTGATGCATACGGACTTACCAAGGGACACAAGATCCCTAAGTTTACAAAGTTATTTGGAGATACTAACGAATCAACGATTGAACACATAGCCAGGTCTCACGAGCGAGGAGACATAGCCAATAATGAGAACCTTAGGATTAAGTATTTCCCGAGTTCCCTCACGAAAAATGCTTTCACTGGTTCACCACATTACCACCGGATCCATAGATACAGGCCCTTTTAGAAAGATTGTTCCATGAACAATTTTACATGGGACAATCAAGATAAGTGCGAAGGAACTAGCTAGTGTTAAGAGGAAGTTTCTGAACCCATGAGCGAATACTTGAATAGGTTCAGACTATTGAAATCAGATGTTTCAGTGGTCCCGAACATGAATTAGTCGAAATGGCCGTGGTGGCCTTGACTATTCGATTCGAAAAGAAATTAGATCGAGTACTTGAGAGATATGGCTCGGTTGGCGGATAGGGTTCGACAAGTCGAAGACTAAAGGCCGAGAAGGCCGGGGCTTTCAAAAGTAATAAGAAGAAAGAATTTCCTATGCGAAACCGAGGAAGTCGAAGACTGTCGATTCGAGGAGGTCAGTGGACCTAGCGAGTTAAAACAGGCTCCACCTACTCTTGTAAACTGTTGGTTCCCAAAGGGAAATAAATTGTTGAAAATGAAAAAACGACAAATTCCCAAAGAAGGTGTACACCTTTGATGTGACAAAGTGTGATGAGATTTTTGACACCTTGTCAAAGATGGTCAACTGATTGTGCCATCGAATGTTAAAATACCTCCTTTAGATCAAAGAAAGAAAAGAGGTTTTGTAAATATCATAGTTTCTTAGGCCACAAAACCTCCGGTGTTTTCTTTTCGGGGACTTAATTGAGAATGCAATCAAAAGGACTAAAGTTTGGCGATAAGCCAAAGATGAAGGTGAGCGAGGATCCTCACGGATATTGGGTCACCAACTACTCCAGGCACACGAGCATGGGAGAAATAAATATGGTGGAAACAGACCAGGGGTCAATACATTGAAAGATGAAAACTGCGAGAATGAGTTGGGGACGATCGGTCAACAATGGAGTCACTGAAGACATCCACCAACAACCAGAGGCTTCGACTAAGCCAGCGCAGTCATTGGTTTCGAAGGACATCCAGGCTACTGAGGGCCAGGAGAGTCAGGGACAGAAATTGGTACAGGCTACTGAAGGTCTGAGGCGCCAATTAGAAAAGGTCCAAATTACAAAGCAATTTTCCCCTGAGAAAGAGGTCTGGGATACTTTAGGAGAACCCAGTGGAAGATTCGACTATCTGGTAAAATATTCTGCGCCAGAGAGTGCAAAAATCCCAATCGAAGCCATCAAACCATCAGGTTGGGGAGATGAGGATACAAAAGATGGAGAGGTAGAGGACCAAGCCAAGAAGGAAGTTTGGGACACTGCAGAAGCCTAGTGGCAAGTTCGACTACAGGTGAAATACTCTGCGGAGGTTCAATACAACTCAAAGACATCGAACCGTCAGGTTGGGGAGATGATGAAAAAGATGGAGAGGTGGATGTTAATATGGTGGACATGGAGAAACCTTGTTCTGAGATGCAAGAAATGGAGAAATATCTTGAGAAGGAAAAATACAAAATGGAGGAAGGATATCTGCGATACAGGTTTAAAAATTACCTCATGGTGTGCCCAAGGAAGCTGAGATGATGCTTTGCCCCAGATGCAGCATCATCGCAACGAGAGGATTCTGCGAGTTCGAAAGGAGCAAAGGGCTCGAGCTGGCGTCAATGGCGCCAAGACAATCAATTGTTTAGATGTTATCCTCGACACGGAGAGTGTGTTGGAATTCTTAGTACGCTGCCATAAAGGGGCAACGAAGTGTTTGATTTGCCCAAGGTGTTCGTGCATATGACCAAAACATGGCGGGGGCATTGAAACCATTCCTTTGCGCCATCGGAATCACAAGGAGATGGGTCAGAAGAGTCAGCACCTCCAGCAATCATAATCAAAAGCTGATAGTCCTTACCCCAAGGTGCTCGAAAAGTTCACAAAATCCCTACTGAAGTACCAGCGGATAGATGGTGCACGCGTCAAAACCAATAAGGGAAAGATAATTGGAGAAGTAAAATCGCCATAGTGTGCGAGAGACAGTTCAACAACAAAAGAAAAGAAGAGTTGAGGCTGGAAAACTATAAAGGAAAGAATCCTGTCAAGATCAATGGCGAAGGCAGCGTGTTCGAAAATTTGAAGGAAATCTGGCGTTGAAGAGGTAGTTTCGACCAGCAGAAAAGATGTCAACACTAACAAACCAACGACAAGCAAGCGGCGAAAACAAACCTCCGGTTAGTAGGAGACTTTTGCGACACAAACCGATGAATCAAAGAATATACTAGGGCAGGAGGAAGATGAGGATATCTTGACGATAACTTTGAATCGGAGGAGAATCTCCTCAACCTAAACTGCAACGTGGTGTCATGCTACCTGAGTTCGGGCGAAACCGAAATTGAAGAACAGGAAGAGGATGATACCATTGATATGATGAAACATAGGGTTTGCTATTATGTCATGGATAATGGCGCCGTCGAAGAGCAGAATGCATTCTTGAACACCGAGCCAATGATGAAGAATCATTTGAAGCCATTGTTCATTCGAGCAAAGGTTAATGCCCATGGTGTGAATAAGGTCCTGGTAGATGGAGGCGCAGCGGTTAATCTAATGCCTCATTTTATGTTAAAAAAGCTGGGAATACAAGAAAGTGATGTCAAACCGCATAACATGGTTCTATCAAATTATGAAGGGAAAGTTGGTCAAACATTGGGAGTGGTGCAAGTGGAGTTAACCGTTGGTTCGAGCTGCAGGCCCACCATGTTCATGGTAATCGAAGCCAAGGCCAACTACAACCTGCTGTTAGGAAGAGAATGGATTCATGGCGTAGGGGCAGTTCCTTCGTCAATGCACCAAAGGTTAGTGCTATGGAGAGAAGATGGGATAGTGGAGAACATTGAGGCAGATCAGAGTTACTTCATGACTACAGTCAACCTAGTCAACAAAAGAAACTATGACAAGTATCTAGCACGAATAGCCCTTGTGCTCCAAATGAGGAGATGAACGAAGCCAGAGATGCACAATATTATATGACCCTTCGCCATGATGGCATGTATTGGGATAGAAAAATAATTAAAGGAGACGAAGGACTCGAAGGTACTTGAAGGCAGCCAGAAGATTTGGGAGTTCGACAACGATGCTCATGGTGAGTCCTCCTTCTTGAAAGGATTTGGCCTACATGGTGAGAACAAATGGATAAGCGACTTGAGGCTGAAATAGGCAGTATAGTTGAAGAAAATAACATGAAAGGGCTGGTTGAAAGACTCACCCTGTGAAGAAAATGAAATAGAACAAAGGCTAGATGCCATATATGATCTGAACCCACAGGCTTGAGAAGGATCCTACAAACATAGGTGCTAAGATGTTGGCACAAGATCAACTCGAAGAGGTAAATTTGGGGGATGACAACACAAAAAGAATAACCTATATAAGTGCTAAACTGGGTCCAAGTCTCAAGCAAGAGGTGATCGAAATCCTTAAGCAAAATAAAGATTGCTTCGCGTGGGACTACGACGAAATGCACAGTTTGAAAAGAGTTAGTGAACCTGAGACTTCCAATTAGGATGGCAAGAATCCCATCAAGCAAATTCCTAGGAGGTTCGCACCAGCAGTGCTCACGAAGATTAAAGCTGAGGTCAAAAGGTTGTTGCGTTGCAAGTTCATCAGAACCACAAGGTATGTCGAATGGTTAGCTAATATAGTGCCTGTTATTAAGAAAAATGGTTCCCTGAGAATATTCATAGACTTTAGGGATTTAAATCGCCCCAAGACCAATACTCTATGCCTGCGAAATGTTAATAGACTCTGCTGGGGGTTCGAATACTTAAGCATGCTAGATGGATATTCTGGTTATAACCAGATTTTTATTGCTGAAGAGGATGTTGCCAAGACAGCATTTCGTTGTCCAGGAGCCTTAGGCACCTATGAGTGGGTAGTGATGCCTTTTGGTTTGAAAAATGCTGGGGCCACTTACCAACGAGCAATGGATTCCATTTTTCACGATTTTATTGAGACTTTTATGCAGGTGTATATTGATGACATAGTCATCAATGCATCTCTTGAAACTCATACGCACCATCTCAGGCCAATCATTCGAAGAATGAAAACATAACGAAAATGAATCCCTTAAATGTGCATTTTTGTGCAGGCAGGAGACTTCACAGGGCTGTGGTTCATAAAAGGGAATCGAAATCAACCAAAATAAGACAAAAGCTATCATGGAACTAAAGCACCCACATCAAAAAAGTTGCAGGTCTGCTGGGGAAGATAAATTTTCTTAGAAGATTCATCTAGAATCTAAGTGGAAAGACTCAACATTCTCTCCACTACTTCGCTTAAAACAAGGCCAAGCCTTGGTGGAGTCAAGTACATCAGGAGGCCTTCGAGAAATTAAAGATACCTCTCTCAACCTCCTATCTTGTCTCCACCTTCATGGGAAAGCCATGAGGCTGTACATATCTGCTTGAATTTACTATAGGTAGTATGTTAGCACAAGAAGATAGTAATGGCATCGAAAAGCTATATACTATTTAAGTAGGGTGCTAAATGATGCGAAACTAGATATAGTAACATAGAAAAGTTATGCCTATGTTTATACTTGTCTTGTATGAAACTTAAATATTATATAAAGCCTGTTGATGTTTATGTCTCCTCTCATTTCGATGTTATCAAACACATCTGTCAAAACCAATTATGCATAGTAGAGTGGGTAAATGGGCTTTAGCCCTATGAATATTCTTTAACCTTCATGCCTTTGAGGCTGTGAAGGCCAAGTAATTCTGATTTCATTGTGGATCACTCACTGGTCGAAAAGACCATTATGGGTTATGTTGGGACGCAACCTTGGAAATTATACTTTGATGGTTCGACTCACAAAGAGGGTAGTGGTGTTGGAGCTCTCATAATTTCTCCTGAAGGAATTCCAACAAAATTCAAGTATAAATTGGATGGCCCTCGTTGCTCAAACAATGAAGCTGAATACGAAGCACTTATTGTTGGACTTGAAGCTTTGTTGGAATTAGGGGCAACTAAAGTCGAAATTAAAGGTGACTCAGAGTTAGTGATCAAACAAATAACAAAGGAATATAAATGCATAAAGGAAAATTTGATGACATACTTCGTCATAGCTAACAGATTGATCAAAAAATTCGAATACATGAATATCAACATATACCAAAATAGAGAATCGAAGCAAATGACCTATACGAGTTGGCTTGAGGTTATAAAGTCTCTACAAAAACTTTAAAGTTGTTGAGAAATAAGAGGTAGGGTTATGGCTACCAGACTAACACCATCAGATTTAGAAAATATTAAGTTAGGTTGTAGTGGTAAAGATAGATTCGAAGTGTTAGCCATAAACACCGTATCAGATGTAGATTGGCGAAGCCCAATTGTAAGCTATCTAAAGGATCCAACCTTAAACGTAGATAGAAAAACGAAATATAGATCATTATCATATGTCCTTATGGGAAATGAATTGTTCAAAAAGACCCAAGAAGGTGTATTGCTCAAATGCCTAGGAGAAAGTGAGGCGTATCTAGCATTATCAGAATTTCATAATGGGGCATGTGGGGCACATCAAGCAGGCCACAAGATGAAGTGGTTGCTATTTCGATATGGTATGTACTGGCCTAGCATGCTCAAAGATTGCATAGACTTCGCTAAAGGATGTGAAGAATGTCAGAAACATGCAGGGATTCAACATGCTCCTGCGAGTGAGCTGCATTCGATCATTAAACCATGGCCCTTTAGAGGATGGGCGTTAGATTTAATAGGAGAAATCAATCCTGCCTCGTCTAAAGGTCAGAAGTACATCTTGGTAGGAATAGATTATTTTACTAAGTGGATCGACGTACTAGTAGCTGCAGATCAAGAAGCTATTATTGAATTCATACAGAAACAAATAATCTATAGGTTCGGATTGCCAGAAAGCATAACTACAGACCAAGGGTCTGTATTTACTGGTAGAAAGATGCAAGAGTTCGCTCAGGAGATGGGATTTAGACTATTGACATCAACACCATATTATGCTCAAGCAAATGGTCAGGTCGAAGCAGCCAACAAAGTAATAATTGGTTTGATCAAAAAACACATTGGTAAAAAGCCAAAGAATTGGGATAAAACTTTACACCAAGTACTATGGGCCTGTAGAACATCTCCCAAAGAAGCTACCAATACTACACCTTTCCAACTAACATTTGGCCATGATGCAGTCTTGCCTGTAGAAATTCATCTACAGTCAGTTTGAATCCAAAGACAACATGAACTCCCCTCGTCATTATATTGGGAAATGATGGTGAATGAGTTAGTTGAGTTAGACGAAGTCAGACTACATGCATTGGAAATCCTAATGAGGCAAAAGGAAAGAGTGGCCAGGGCATATAACAAAAGAGTAAAAGGTAAGACATTCAACGTTAATGACTTAGTACGGAAAGTCATATTGCCCATGGACAAAAAGAATAAAGCATTGGGTAAATGGTCACCTCATTGGGAAGGCCCTTTTGAATAGCAAAATTTTCGACAATGCGTATGAAATAGAAGCGGCGGATGATAAGCGAATCCTAAAGTAAATGGGAAGTATTAAAGAAGTATAAACCATGCTGCGGAGATTCGAATACTAACGACGTAGTCACAATATTATAATGAAATGCCAAAATGGTAACATAATTGCCAAAATGGCATTGTTCAAGCGTTCGAATAAACATTTAATCAAAATATAAAGTTACAAAATAATCAAGATTCAAAAATAGGGATTCCTCATCCGGTCGAAGATATTCTTGAAAGACTCAAGTCTTTGTTGGGTAAAGCGCTTGGCACCTTCGAGGATGGCAACTTCACCTTTGAGTTGCTCGGCCGTTTACTTTCAACAAGGCCCTTGTTAAAGTTCTTGAATCGATTCCCAAAGGTGTTGGACTCGTAGGCAATTTGTTCTGCTGGGCCTCTTTGATCTTAGCCTGAAGTTCTTGAATCTGTTTCTCCCAGAGGAGGATAGATTGAGATCGAAGCTCATAGTCAGCTCTAGCTTGCTTAATATGCGTGGCTTGCTCTTGACTTCTTTCAAAGCTTGAGCATGTTCATAAGCGACATCCATTGAAGCTCTTTTCTCTTGGACTTTATTTGCAGTTCATCACGGAGGCATCCAGTCACATTATCCAACAAAGACAGAAGTTCGAACAGGATGGTACTAACTTCGGAGAGCGGTAGTGAGGTCAACTTGGTTGATAATCCTTCATGATGAAACAGGCGGTACTATCTTGTTTAAGCACTTGAATAGATCCACATCAAGGATTGTTTTCTAATTCTATGAAGAAGTACAACCCTATCATTAGAGGGCATTGCCTTAGAGGTCGAACCAGCACCAGTCGTAGAAAGTGGAATATCCCTTTGAGCCAACTTAGCCTTCATGTACCCAATAGGGTCATTTCTTTTCAAATTGGCTAATTCTTCTTAAATTGTTTGAGGTGAGAAGACCGAGTTCCATCGTAATGGGTAACATCCATTTGAAGTCCATTTGCTCATTAGTCGAAGACCATCACCGTCATTATTGACGTTTCCATCATCTTGTCCATCATCAGTCAAATCCACCACCTCGATGTCATCATTACGATCACCATCGACATCAGACCACATCCTTTCGCTCGAACCTTCTTGGCGTCTTCTCCTTCTTCATCCTCGGACCTTCCTCGCTAGAATCTTCACTCTCTTGAGAGCGGTGGTTCTTTCCTCTTGAGTTTGAGGTATTTGTTCACATTCTTGAGGGATTCCTGGAGGGGAATTTGGGTGAAGAGCCTCTGGAGGCACTTCTGTAGCGTCTTCAGGCATTATTGTATTGGTCTCCTTGAGAGGAGGCGAAGTGCCTTGATCATCGGTCGATCAAGCTCCGGTTGAAGTGCCATGTTAGAAGAGCCTCTGTTTTGCCTTTGGATTATTCAATCCCCGAGGAGAAGAGTGAATCGGAGCGGATGCTTGCGGAGGAGGAGTAGAAGTGGTTGGGATCTGGGTCGAATCATCCTACATAGATAAAGAAAGATTAGAAAGTGATAACTAAGGTACGAATAATCATTTTAAGAATTTGAAGTAAACTCACACATGGGTTATCCGTAGATATATTACTGTATGTTCCAACATTACGTTGGAGGTCGAAGGTGGAATTTTGGATTGGTGTGAGGGAGCAACATCTCTTGAATCAAGTCGAGAGATGTCGGTATCCTTTGTACGTTTTCTTCTTTTCTTCTTCTTCAAAGCCGTTGGAGAACTTTCTCCGCTTTGAGAGTCCTCTGGTGCTAGTTTTCTCTTTTTGGAGTGGTTGGAGGAAGTTTACATGCAGAAATGGTACAAAACATAATTTAGACTTAAGTTACAAAAATCAGACCTATTTGAAATACCGAGGATAAAATTTACCTTGAATCGGAGCAGTTGTTGTGGGTGATGTGATTTGAGTAGTTGTTGGAGTGGGTGCAGTGTTCGTTGTTGTAGTTGCAGGATTGATTGTTGGAGTCACTTCAGGTACACCATCATTTGTCTCGTGGGATTGTTGAGAACTGTTTCCTTCCTTGGTCTTGATGCGGTAGTCTTGATCCACGAGGGCTGGAAATCGAACAGTTAAAACGAAAAGTTAAAACAAAGAGTAATAAATATTTGGGATTTCCCAATCATTACGCACTACGCCCTCATTCGAAAGAATCGACATGGCGGAAAGGTCATAGCGAAGATGTCTGGGAATTAAAGCGATGTCGAGCCCATGTCACGATCTCGGATGGCTTTGGTTTCTTGTGGGATTTATATTTGAGCATTTCATGCAAATTAACCACCAAGGATATGGAGGAAACCAAGCGAGCCAATTCAAGTAGGTAGTTTTGGAAATCTAGGTGGATGCATTTCAGTGCCAACCTATACCTATCCTCGGTGTGACCGAAGGAAGTTGGAACTTAGAAATTTTTCTTTAAATTTTTCCCTCAGGTTTGAGCCGCTCGATATCTGATGGTTTGCGGTAGCGTGGGATCATAAGTAGTTTGAAGTAAGTCGAAAGCTTTAATCTCTTGGCGTGGGTCAACATACCTTTCTTTTATGTACCGCACATCGAACGCGGTCGGTTTAGCTTGAATGGTAAGAGTGTCAAACATATAAGATTGATAGAATTTAATCCACCAATCTAGAAAACTCTTTGAAGATAAGGGAGCTGGTTCGAAAGGGATTAAGTTGAATTGGGCGAACTCTTGATATTGTTCTTGTTGAAGCTTGGCATCTCTGGCTTTAAAAGTTCGACCAGAGGTAATGGCGCCTTGAGTTTGGAACAAGGGTTCAGGTATTAATTGACACAGACCAAATTGTCTCGAAACGAAGTTAGGTTGATAGGCAAATAAGAGGATCTGGTTCTTGGTCGGAGTAATTCTTGAGGAGATTAGTCTTGGTAATAAAAAGGCCTTCGGATATCTTGGATTTCCTTGCATTTAGCAGCCTCCGAAAGAGACATAGTGAACCATGATGGTCCATGAGTCCTCGAAGCAAAAGGCGCCATAGTTTCGTTAAATTCATGTTGTTTGGAGAGAAGCATAATGTACTTTGAAAATGAAACCTGGAAATCGGCCTTGTCATCACTAGGAGTCAGTCTCCTCAGCCTCGTGCCCTCAACGTTTCGATCAACTATCTCTGGATCTTGCTCATTAATAGTACCTGCAGTGGAGAGCGAAGACTCGAACATAGCATTTAGCCATAACTGGAGCAACCAGAAGGGACCAGCTAACAAGATGTTCTTGGAGGAATGAGATTTCAAGCTCAAAGCAGTGATCTCGGGGCTCTCAAAAGTCAACTAGTAGGAGTTCACTTAAGTTAATCCTCCTGTTCTCATGCAAATTTCTTGCTAGAGGAATGAACCTACTAGCTACAGGTGACCTGCTGCAAAACGCGTATCTTGAAAGGTAAGGAAGGCAATGTGTTCAACATCGGAACTATCACCTTCGTATGGTAATGACTAATGAATTTGGAGAAGGCGCTAGTTTGATATCGAAATCAATAATACTTGAATGTTCCTCAGCATCAGGAACATATGTTTCCCCTACTGGTGTTAGTCCAGTGATGGCAGTTATGTCGAAGAGTGTGGGTGTGATCATCCCTCCGGGGAGGTGGAAGGTATTATAGGTGCTATCGAAATACGGGGATGCGAATAACAGAGGATATTGTATGTGAGCACTGTTTGGATAATTTCAGGAAATTATAGATACCTAATTCCTCCCACTGATGTGACTTCTTAACTTCCACTTTGGCGAACCAGTTCTGATATGCTACATCAGCAGTTGGACAGGATCGAAATGGTTTAAAGTTGTTTTTAACATAGTCGAGTGAAAGGATCTTTTGGGGTAGTCATAGGGTTTCTCGTCCTTTGGAGCAACAGGATCATTGACATTATCGGTTCTTACCCTAGGGGTTTCCATTGTATTGAATAAAGGTTTGAAATCGTAACAGGAAATATGGTTCGTGTATCCTTAAATCTCAAAAACCGTAAGAGGACCCATTAGGGCAAATCTCTTTCGAGGCGTTAGTAGGGATTAATACACGAGAGGAGTATAAGAGCTCTTGCTCTTTGGAATTCCTAGGGTATAAGTACAGATTGACCTTGGTGAGTGCCAACCTTGCTTTCCAAAATTGTTCCGGTGTTCTTATTCTTCTTCTTAGAAATCTTTTTTACCTGGGATGTTGATGAAGACATTGTTGGGGTTTTGATTAAAGAGATTAGGGTTCTTTACGAGAAAGAGAGGAAAAAGAAGATTCAGAGTGTGGAAAAAGTGAAAAGACTAAAGTTTGTTTGGTTTTATAGTGAGGAAGTGGAAACACTCATCAACTAATGCCAAGTTACGTGGGAGACGTGGGTTGGATACACGGTGAGGTGGCGTGAAGTCAGTATTGGTAATAAGCATGATTAAGGGTGATCATTGCTTTTAATAAATGCACCATACCGTGGTTACTGTGTAAAAGCGGTTCAGAAACCCAGGTGTCATCGTGATTGACATAATGGAAATCTTGTACAGGGTCATAATTACTCAGGGTCACATCAAAATCTTGTGGATATATTTAAAATAAGTATTTCTTAAAAAGGGATTCGAAATACATATTTTAAAGGGGCATTTTGTTAGCTGAAGATTTTGATATCTTGTGATTCGAAGAAGGATCATGGAGCTCGAGATGAGATGATGTTAAAGTATTCAGGGGAACATAGTGAATGTCATAGTTTGGAAAGAAAAGAATTAGCCCTTCGAATGGATGTATTGAGTTTGATTGTCGAGCGGAAATAATGGTGATATGTAAAACAAGCGATCGGGCAATAGAATTGTATCGAAAATGGGTTCAAATCAAGTGGTATTAAATTCAAACAGGATAAAGTGGATCATTCATCAGTCTTATTTGGGATTTCGTGTGTCCTTATCTGTTGTACTAAAATTCAGTCACATTCAAAATACCACATGGCTAGGGGCAGATGCGAATGATGTATTATGATTGCACCAAAGCTTTATTATTCAACAATGTATCTTTATCCTTCAGTCTAACTTTATCTTGCATCAATGTCTTTTAAGTTTCTTTACTTTCAAAGTCATTTCATTTAAATGTTTTTCTACCATCATGAAGTTCTTTACTTTTCCAAAAACTTTTACATGCTGTTATTTTAAGCTTTTATACATTTGTTTACATTCCTGTCTTTTCGTTTATGTGATTTACTTTGAAAATCTTTTACACTTTAAGAGTTTATTTGAATATTGCTGCATTTATATACTTTCTTGCCATTTCAAATCTGAATGTTCTTGTTTGTTCGAACCAAATATACATTATTTACTTGATCATATCACTAAGTAATCGAAACGTACTTGAACCTATACAAAACATCCAAAAACAAGTCTCAAATATGGATCTCTATCTTAAGTTCATACCAACGGCCGATACCCCATAGGATCAATCTAGTCGATCCTGCAAGTTACCAGAGGGATTGAATAACATAACAGTTATAACGCTTATTCAATAGTTTGGAAGACTAGCGGTTGTTTCACCAGAAATCACTGTGAACACCACCGAGAGGCCTTGATGAAAGTGTTGGATCAAGCCTACGTAGATCACGACGTGACTACAAATCAATTTGGTGGAACTGTAGGCAACATAACAGCTTGCAACAATTTGAGCTTCAGTGATGAATAACTCCCAGAGGAGGGAAAAGATCACAATTTTGCTCTACATATCTCTATGAATTGCCAATCAGACTCTCTGTCTAACGTGCTAGTGGACACTGGCTCATCCTTGAATGTAATGCCAAAAACGACTCTCGCTCGTTTATCTTACAAAAGAATGCCAATGAAATCCAATGATATAGTAGTCAAAGCCTTCGATGGATCAAGAAAATCCGTTATTGGAGAAGTTGACCTTCCGATGACGATTGGTCCACATACTTTTCAAATCACCTTCCAGGTTATGGACGTGCCAGCTACTTACAGTTGTTTGTTAGGACGACCTTGGATACATGAAGCAGGAGCAGTAACATCTACGCTCCACCAGAAATTGAAATTTACGACAAATGGAAAACTAGTAACCATCATTGGTGAACAAGCTTTATTGGTAAGCCATTTGTCCACTTTTTCTTTCATCGCTGCTGACGATGTCGAAGGGACACAGTTCCAAGGACTTTCGTTAGAAGATGAATCTACAAAGAAAAGCAGATCATCTATCTCCTCTTACAAAAAAGTAGCGCAAATAGTGAAGAACGGTACTGCCGCCGGTTGGGGACAAGTAATAAATCCTGTCAACAACGAAATCAAAACAGGACTCGGATTTTCTCCAGTGCTTCCAAAAGCCAATGAAAAGGATTGAAACTCTTCGTCCGATCAAAGAAGTATTCCACAGCGGAGGTTTCCTAAACCCTATTCCTCAAGAGGTCAATGTCCTTGTTGATGAAGGAAATGAAGACAATCTCTCTGGATCCGAAGAATGGAACACTTATCTTAATAACTCTTAATATGTGTCCCAGGAAGAATCGCATGCGCCGTTTTATCCTACTTCAGACAAATTTGAAGGCATGTTCCTGCAAGATGATAAAGATGAAATTCCACCTATCCCACCTGAGATTTGGGATACATTGGGAGAACCAAGCGGAAAATATGACTTTATGGTGAGATATACTGCTCTTGAAAGTTCAAGAATTAGAATCGAAGACATCCAACCAACTGGATGGGACGATCCTCCTGAATATCTCAGTCAACCAGAAGAGGCATACATACCTTCTCAATCTTATCATCATTCACCATATCACAACTTCTATAAGTTATATAACTTATATGCAAAGAGAGTAAGTAGCGGTGATGAAGATTTTGAAGATATATCAGATAAGTTAACAAAAAAGCAATTTTGTGAATCAACATCATCATTTAATTTCTAATAACCTTTGTAGAATTATAAACCTACATCAACCTTAAAGGAATCGAATTCAATACAACACAGATCTATCTTCTCAAACTCAAATACATATCAAAGAGAAATAAAACAAAACAACAATATTAAGTTACTACCATAACAAAGTCGTGTGAAGCCGCGTCAGAAAGATAGAAGTAGAAAGCGTTTTTAAATTTCGAGTTGGGGTGTTGTGGTCTTGGGCGTTTAGGATTCTACGGCTCCAATGGTTTTCTCGATGGTTTCCAGTAGATTTGTTTCGTGGTTGATGGTGGTTCAGATGACCATCATCTTCCTCCTTCCATTCTTCACATGGTCCATTTTTTTCACAGAAGTAGATCCACAAAAAACCAATTTGCAATTATGATTTGTAGACCTAAAATAGAAGTCGACCTTGAAATTTTGCATAACGTATGAACTTCAATCTGCATCTTGAATTTAGAAACCAAAATGATGGCACATAGCTTGAATCAAATCCAGCTGTAAAACAAATATATAAACAAACTATTAAAACCATAACCCTATTAAACGATAGAGAGAAAATAAAATCAGAATGGGTAATAACAAATTCAAAGTTTCAAATGCATAACCCTATTACTTCCAACCGTTAAAACCATGAAAATTTGGTGAAAATGATGGCAAAATCCATCTATATTTGTAATAGTGAATATGAGAAACCAAAGGTTGTATGGGAAGATGAGATGGGGAAGACGATTGAGTTTCCCATGGACAACAGCAAATGTTTGTTCCCCAAGCTTAGTTAAATACCTTATAATTACTCCACTAGAACGTGATTAGCTTCTATTACGTTTAGTTTGTTTGAATTAAAAAATAAAAAAGTGGCAGAAAAAACAGTAGTGTGACACATAAGCAATAATTAATGCCAAATGAATATGGTGCAAGTTGTGTCAGGAAAATACGTAATATCCTTAGTTTAAGACTAAATTAGAGTTTACTAATTAGGTTATTAGTGTAATCTAATGGTACTTTAATTTTTATGAGTTTATAATAGACTTCAACATTTTCAAAAATCAATCAAAACTTCTCATTTTGAGATGATTTTTTGCACATTTGTCATTTAATATACCTATTTTATGATAATGTCAAAAAATTCCAAAAAATATGTTCTTTGAATATATTTTTATTAGTGTCGCACCCCAAATTTTACCCTGCTATTTTTCTACTTCCATTTTTGTTTCTATAAAAAAAAAAACAGTCATTCACTCATTGCATATGCATCACTTCGTCGTATTTAAACTGATCAAAAGTCAGTCTAAATCGATATTCGCATCATTTTTAGTTATAAAATACCTGTTATCTTGCTTTATGCATTTTTACCTTTCCCTGTTTATCGCATCGCTTTAAATTATTTGTATGTCGATGATATCGATATTTCGATTTTTTAAACAGACTGTTAAAAGCAATTCGATCGTCGCGAAATCGGAAAATATTTCAAGTTTTCATCTTTCACTCACTGTTTTATAAATTTACGTATCGCGTAAGTCATAAAAATGTGTTTTCCCTAATTTTTTGGTACATTGCAAAGTCTCGTTTTTAACCGTGGCGTTTAAAACCGGATATTCTTTATTATCATTTTATTTCGATTTTAACCATTTCAATAATTTTCTTTAATTTAATAGACTCATAATTTATTTTATGTGCTCATAATTTTTTCGGATAATTTATTGTCCGAACTTTTACTATTTCTCACAATTTTAGGTGTCCAATTTTATCTTCAAAATCAAAACAAAATGTTTTTGAATTCAATATTTTTATCTTTTGGACTTTGTAGCCCATTTTATCAAAAGGGTATTTTTGGTATTTGTAAAAAATGGAAAACCCTAATTATTGTGTATAAATATGCATGTGTTTCCTGTTGAAAAGGGAGCCAAAATGGAAAACCAAACGTGAAACGGCTGAGGCAAAAAAAAATGGGAACAGATGCCAAATCTGATAACAAAAAAGTAATTATTATAAAACAAAAAAAACTTCAAAATAGAAATTCCTTCATCTTCTTCTTTCCTTCCACTTTGGATCTCCTTCTCCAGACCATCCATTCTCACCTTACCATAACTCCCTCCTTGAGAACCTTGCCATCCCTTTCATCGTCATAACCCCTTCAGCCGCGACTCCCTCTGTTCTTCTCCACCGGTTCCTTCAATAGCCGCTGTACACCCACGCCATTAGCGATTCATCGCTTCCCGCTCACAACACCCCTATTTCTACTCGCCGTTTCCACCTTCACTGTCACCGTGACCCACTCTATTCGCTTCATTCTGCCGAAACCCCACTGTTCCCTTCAGAACCTCTTATCCGCTGCTACCCCTATCCCACCGGAACGCCACTCCATTTTGACCACTGTGACCAAACCCCCTCCGTCTCACCACTTCTGTTCTCGTTCCCTCCATCTACTCCATTCTGTCACACCCCTCGACAGCGAACACCATACTTCCGCCACCAAACATTCCTTCTGTCAGCAGAATCTTCATCCAACCGATTCCTCTCCACCATACTTCTGCTCTCATCAATTAACTATGATATGACAACTTCATTTCTCTGTGTATTGGTCATATACGTAAATGCATGATAACCCGGTTCAACGTTATAATGTTGCTGTCCATATATTGATATAGCTCGAATAATGCTGCAAATTGTAGTTTCGTGAATAGATAGTTTCGATGATGGCTTGACATTTATATCGCGTTGTTCGTGAAAGATATGGCCGAGAAACTATCATGGGCAGCCATGTTATTTTGTTTTCTTTGAATTGGTGATAAGAATCACACTGTAGTTTCGATGAAGGCTAAATGATGATGCCGTGTTAATTCGCGTGTAAATGTAGTCGAGAAACATTGAGATACCGTGTATTATGTTATGCTCATTTCGTTTTAATTTTGATTGGATTTGACAAGAGGATCCTACATCGGTTTCGATGATTGCTTGATAATCGATGTCGCGTTTATCTGCGTACGATTTAGCCGAGAAACCATTAAGACATTGTATTGTTCTCATTTTAATTCCGATTGTAATTTTTTTTTGAACGGTATTCGAGGGTAGTTTCGATGATGGTTTTATGATTGACTGCGTTATTTCGCGTGTATATCTAACAAAGGAATTTTGAGGGCAATATGTTGAAGTTGCAATGATTTATGTTCAAATTCAGGTTTAGTTTCGATGATGGCTTGATAATCGATGTCGCGTTTATCCGCGTCTGATTGTAAAAACCATTAAGACATTGTATTGTTCTCATTTTAATTCCGATTGAAGTTTGTGGTTGAATGGTATCTATGCTTAGTTTCGATGAAGGCTAAATGGTAATATTGTGTTTATTCGCGAGGAACCTAGCCGAGAAACTACGGGGGCAGCTTTGTTGTTGTGTCCTTTGGAGCAATTTCAAACAAGAATATTTGTTGTAACATCATTTTTATCGCTTTTCTCAGTTGAAAACGATTGTTTTTTTTTTTGTTTTGAAAACAACAAACTCAACTCATATCATTAATCAGAGCTTGTTCAATACAAAGAGGAGACATAATTAACGAACTACGTCTAGACCAAGAATTAGCCGCCCTCATGAAGATGGGCAACAAATTAATGGCGTTTAACAAACTTGACCTCAAAGTTTGGGAAATTAGAGAGCAAATTAGAAATAGTTTGAACAATAGTACTAAACTCCGAAGCACCGTGAATATTACTCTGGATGGCTTGGACTACTCGTAGGGCATCACTTTCAAAAGTGACAAACTCCAAACGAGAAGAGATGGCTTCTAGCATCGCCTTTTTGAGAGCAAGGGCTTCGGCTTCAATAACCGAGAGGATACCGGGATCCCAAGCTACACCTGCAAAGACAAAATGCCCATGGTGATCACGGAAACACCACCCTCTATTAGTAGTTCCATTGTTGTTATTAAAAGCGGCATCGACATTACACTTAACACGCCCCTCCGGGGGAGGACTCCACTCTATGACATGGATAGGAGAGTTATTGGCCGTTTGAACTTCTTGAGCTAGGAACCAATCATTCCACCTATGGATAGCACTTAATCCCATTCTAGATGCTTCTTCCTTTTCATTATTCCAGATAAAATCATTCTTATTCTTCCAAAGAATATCCATCATAGTAGCAAATCTACCAGCTACTTTCCCATCCTCCTTCTGACAAATATCAAAAATAACAGATTTGACATCCTGAAATAAATGGACACGAGATGAAACAACAGAATGCAAACCTGCTGCTTGCCAACACTGGTTAGACTCTCGACACTCCAAAAACAAATGCCACTCATCCTCGATATCATGACCTGGTGACACCCAATCGGGCAAGGACAAAGCGATGAAGTCTCGGCGAGTTGGAAGCAACCCGACAAATTCTCACACAAATGCTTAACTCTAGGAGGTGCTTGGATACTCCAGACATTCCACCCTCATCAGCTCCAACCTCCTCTCTCCTCCTATAAGCAAGACTCCAAAGTCTATAACCCGGCGAACACTATAAATACCGTCTTGTTCCTCTTTCCAAAGCAACTTGTGCGAGGCGTCTAACAATAAAGGCACTTGGAGGATTTTAGTTGAATCAACATCGTCAAAAGATTTCGATAACATTAATATTCCAGCTTTTTCATTAGGTATCAAAAGATCCTAATCAAAAGGCCATACGCACTTTGGTTACGGGGACCACTCATAGTACTATCATCTCCACATGGAGCCAAGGATCTGCATAACTTTAATATTGCTCCCATCACCTATACTCACTGCAGAATAAGGACCTCATTCGATTTCCATATACTTTCTGAGACAAAACTCGGATTATAACCTACACTAGAATCAAGGAAAGAGTTATTGGGATAATACCTAGCTTTGAAAATGCGAGAGACAAGAGTATGCGGATTGGAAATCAAGGACCATCCCTGTTTAGCGACCATTGCCATATTAAACGCCTTAAAATCCCGGAAACCTAAACCTCCTTCTTTTTTAGGCCACGTAAGCGGTCCCAGGCTAACCATCTAATCCGCTTCTACCTTCGCCTCCCCACCAAAAAGCATTCAACATTCTTTCAATATCATGAACAAGCGAGTCGGTAGAATAAAAATACTCATAATGTCTTGGAATGGCCTGCACAGATTTAATCACAACTTCCGACTTTTGATAAATGTCTACCATTCCAGGAGTTAATTCTATTCCAAATTCGGTCCTTGATGTAAGAGAACGTCGCTTTCTTGCTCCAGCCAACCATAGAGGGTAATCCAAGGTACCGCACTTCCCGAACATGACGAACTCCCATAAGATTCGCTAAGTCATCTTGAGCTGATTGGGTTAAGTTCCGGCTGAAAAATACCTCTGATTTAGATAAGTTAATCGCCTGGCCAGAAGCCTCTGCATACTTATTGATGTTCGACATGAGAATATTTACTTGGAGAGATTAGCCTACAAACAAAAACAATCGTCAGCAAAAAGTAGATGGGACACCGTAGGTGCCCCTCTACAAACTTGGATACCATGAAGGTCTCCACGCGTCAGAGTCCTTCATAAGTTTGGATAAGCCCGTGATGAGAATAAAAGGTAAGGAAAGAGGTCCCCACCAAGAGCCTCTTCACAGTTCTATTGGTCCGACTTTATCCGAATTTACAAGAACAGTATAGTTCACCAGTAACACATCATAGTCAATGAATCCACCCCTATCAAAACCCGGCTAGTTAGCACTCCTCTAAGAAAGCCACCACTTTATCATAAGCTTTACTAATGTCAATTTTAAGAGCCAAATGAGCTTTGTTGCCGAGGTTCTCCTCTTAAGGCATGAATAACTAATAGCAATCATCGCGTTATCCAAAATCGATCTTCCTTCTAAAAGCGGTTGTTCTTCCATGACACCTTTGGGGCAACAAAACAAAACAAACAATAAAAAGAAACGGTAATACCATGAAGTATTACCCATGAAGTAAATAGCACAAAACAAACAAACAATGATTGATTTTAATCTACCCATGAAGTATTTGCCTTTCTAATCAAATAGCTAACTTGTCCATCTTTCCAACCACAGAATCGCAAATCACAAAACCAGAGCGCAAATCGCAAACCACAAAACTAGATCGCAAATCAGATCACAAAACCAGATCGCAAATCAAATCACAAAACCAGATCGCAAACCACAAAACTAGATCGCAAATTGCAAATTCCGATCGCAAAGTTCTCCTTCATTTAAGCAGATATAAGCTTATCAATTTCGATTTCAATCTCGATGCAAATTTCAATTTCAATTTCAATCTTGATGCCAATTTCTTTTTTTGGCATTATTTTGTAGGTTACTACTGATTTCGAAAAAATGAAACTCAAGTCTCTAATCGATCGTCTGAAGCCATGTGTGTATATAATTGAGACGAAAGATGAAGAAACATCGGAATTACTATATTCTACTGGCTTTTCAGTTAAAGTTGATAAACCAGGGGTCACCGGAACTATTATTATGATGACATCTATCCGGTGGTCATAGTATATATTAAGTGTCCATGGATTTTAAGATAATATCTCTATAGCAATTGATAACTTGGAAAATGGGTAAATTGTTCAACTGCTTATCTATATTATATGGAATTTAGGATAATAACGTGGTATTTCATTTCTCAAAATGCGGATACATCACATACACACCGACGGTAGAAAAGGCAAATGATGTATACTTATATTCTATTCACTTGAATAACAAAAGGCAAGCATTTCATTATCTTAAAGAGAAAAATAAATAGATATCTTACCGGTCAAGATCATATGTGTTTTCCTTGCTTCCTCCTCATCATTTTCAACCGGAGGAATATCTATAAACAACCCTCTTTCTCCCCTGTCAACATTGCAACTACATTCCCTTGGAGATTACATATCGGACTACCGGAGGATGTCGGTCAAAAAATGTGAAGCCGGTTATTTGAACTATCGGCGTATATGGATTAAATTTTCTGGCATAATTTTCAGAATTTGAATTAAAGAAAGTCTTATTCCATATATAAAATTCTATAGTTCTCGGGTAACTTCGATTACCTGATCTCATATGCATGTAATCTCCTCCATCGCGTGAAAATTGCATTGTGTAATACATGGATACGATGCGTGTCCCTGGCAATAATTCCATTGGTGCAATGAAATTATTGCCAGGGACTGTCATATCCTGTCAATTTTCGCAGCGATGATTACATGCGAGCATATGAGATTAGGATGTGATGCGAGGTTACGAGGCTACTGAAGGCCACAGGACATATGTGATAAGACTTTCTTTAATTCAGAATGCGAAAGTATGCAGTAATCCATATCATGGGTGAATTCATTACAGGCGACGACAGTCGACAATCTCAAGGGAATGTAGTTGACGAGGAAAGAAAGAGCCATTCCATCTTATTCCTGCGTGATGAAGGCTGCCTGTGACGACAGGCTCTATTTATTTTTCTCTTTAAATAATGAATGTTGCTGTATTCAAGTGAATGAAGACATAGTAGCCTCATCGTTGCAAATGCGACCATTGTAGAACGTGATACCGCGCTGCCTCCTGATCTCCATATGCCATGGCAGTTGAACAACCACCGTTTTCAAGTTATCGTGCTATGAAGATGTCTTGAAATCATGCGGTGTGTGATGCTGGGGACGGATGCATGGGTGAACCTGATTATCGGCACAACTGGCCGTGAATATGGTCGATGTTTCTTCATCTTCGTCTCATACTGCACGTAACCGGAATGATCGAATCGACAAAAATAATGAAAAAAATTGGCATCAAGATGATACATCGGATTGAATTGATAGCTTATATCTCCTTAAATGAAGGAGAACTCGATAAGTTGTGGTTGGAAGATGGACAAGTTAGCTATTTGATTAGAAGGCAAATACTTCATGGGTAGATTAAAATCAATCGTTTGTTTTGTGCTATTTACTTCATGGGTATTACGTTTTATTTTTTGTTTTGTTCTATTTAGCTTGTGCGTTTATGTTGCGTGATTTTCTGGTTTATGCGATTATGTGTGCTGTGCTAAAATTAAGAGATAACGGGTTATTTTTGTTGTGCTCTACATCCGTCAGAGACTCAACCTTCTAAAGCTTTGTGAACTAATTATTTGTGTATGGAAGGAACCGAAGTTTGCAAGGGTAGTCTCATTGGACTTTTCGGTATATCCTGAATTATTTGTCTAGATTAACAAGTTTAACATTTAAATCCGTTGGCATGGACGGATTAAGGATGGTTTAAGACTTAAGTTTCAATTTGAAAATGCTTTGGACAATTTAGCTACTACATGTGTAGGGCGGAACAAAAATGTCTGTGTATCTATTACATGTGGTAGGGGTGGATTTAATTTTAGGGACATCATGGTGGATTTAATTTTAGGGACATCATGGCTGGCAACATTAGCACCTCACTATGCTAAAATGAGCCTGAAATTTTACCAACTAGGAAATTCATAACATTCAAGGGAAACTAGTACCAAACCGGGGTGGCACAATCTCAACCCTTAAAGGATGCAACACACTGCTGCAATTGCAGAGTTATGTACGATACAGGTGGTAAAACACATAAACCAGAGGATCTATGGACTGAATTGCCCACTGATTTAGCTCCTGAATTAGCCATGTTGTTGTATACTTGGGAGGTTTTCGATTCTCCTACAGGGCTACCTCCCCAACAAGTCAAGATCATTCGATCCCTTTACAAAAAGGATCAAAACTAGTCAAAGTGCGCCCATATAGATATCCTCAGTCAAAACGAGCAAATTGAAAAATGGTGCGTGAAATGTTGAATAAAGGAATTATACAATCAAGTAACAGCCCTTTCTCCTCACCTTTAGTTTTAGTGAAGAAAAAGGATGGAAGTTGGAGATTATGTACGACCGATTATAGAGTTCTGAATGCAATAACTGTAAATGACAGTTTTCCTATGCCTATTATCGATAATTGTTAGATGAACTTTATGGTGCTAGTTTTAAAGATGTGATCGACTTTGTAACATTTTTCTTCATCTTCTTTGTGAAGTAGTTATATTCGACTACACTTGTTTCAATGCTTAAATCTCCCTTTCTTCTTCTAAAATAAGAGTGAAGTGCTTCAACATTTTCTTTAATGTCTAACATTGTGTTGATGCTGAGAAATGGCCTTTTGTGTTGATGTCATATTGAAAAAGTCTTCCAATGAAGTGTACAAATCTTCAAGCAAAGAAAGACCAGTGGTAATTGAATCACACGTGGATGTTGATGTGATTTCCCATGTCTAGATTTTGCTTAGCTCTTGTTCTATTCTAGTAGAGTTAGGATGAGATTGAGAAGGAAAAACTATTTGAGCGAACATGGTTCTTGGTTGCCATATTGCTCTTTAATTTGTTCTTATTTTCTTTGAAGATAATTGTGAAGCTCAATGTTTGTGTGATGTTACTATGAGATTGAAGCTCTCTTTATATAAGAGCTACTCATGAATCATGATCTTATGAATCATGATATTAGGAAGTTGGTCATATAATGGATGGAGAATACTACTGAATGAAGGTTATGAACTCACTGCATTGAGTAGTGTGCTTAGAGAAGTTACTGGGACAAACATTTCTATCTTCCAATCAATCCCTTTTATACTACTTTGCAAAATTGATGTACAAGAGAATATTATCTTGTGAAGAGAACTTGGAGAATTTCAATGAGTGCAGTGTGTGAAAGCATCTTTAGTCTTATAGCAGACTTTGAATGATATTGCGATTAGTTGGCATGACATATTCTTACCCTTACTCGTTATACTACTACGATTATTTGAATACTATTTTTAAAATAAGACATATTTAAAGTTTTTATTTTTAGTGTGTATGTTATTTTGTTTCACAAGCTAACTTGAGCACAATTTATGGCACACATTAAAGAAACTCATAAATAAAAGTTTCGCTCTAAAAAACAATAAAAAAATTAATTTTTTAATAAAATAGATACATGATTGCTTATAAAATATTTTAAAATTTATCTCTTAATTTGTCTTTTTAGAGCAATACTTAGCATTATCTTTTCTGTATTGAGTTTCTACAATACAAATTTGTTCTCCCGCCCGGTGCTAATATTTATATTTCAATATCAAATATGAAAAATAACTATTTAAACCAACACTAAAGAGATCGTCGTAACACCATTCGACATGTTGTATATTTGGCATTAAGTGCAATCATAATGTCTAGATGACATTTGAATACATGTACAATACAACATCCAAAATGTTGTACATAAACGCATCACAGACGTCGGTACAAAACTAATAAAATATACAATGTTGACCAAAGTAATATAGCGTAAAAATGCAATAAATAGACTATAAAGTCTTCACGATTTTCAAAGGTGTCTTTCCTTTTACTTTGATCCGAAACTAATGGAAATAATCAACATAATTGGGGAGATGCTACATCTCAATGGAGTTTTAAATTACACCATAAGTCCGTTCGGCTCTAAGGGTTATCCATTACTACTATGACAATAAAGCCTAGTTCTTCTAGGATAAATCCAAATAAAGTAAGTTTGAGGTCTCTTAACATCCAACTATGCGAGAATATTAAGCTTTTGTATAATCGTCTAGAAGTTAATTTTAGGCTATGAAATAGAAAGATTTTGCATGTGTGATAGCTTAACATACGATTAGAAATGAGTTAGGTAGGTATTTTTTTTACAATCAATGCAATGTTTTGATGATTTTGGGGGCTGCATTCCGTCATTGGCGATGGTTACAGTTAGAGGAATTTTTCAGAAATGCATCTCAGAAATTTTGCAACGTTTATCCCAAAAATCGGAGATACATCTTCGTAATCATTCAGTATGCAATGTTTTGTCTTTTTTTTTTACATAACTCATTGTGTAAAGCTTGTCTTATCTATTTACAAGAATTATGGCTGAAAGAGAATCCCGGTTGAGACATGACAGGCTTGCACAACATGCATCCGTTCAGAGGGAAAAGAGACAACAATCACAAGCCCATGTTACCTCTAGCCCGGTTGATGCGGAGGCATCAGGTTCTAGGCCTCATGTATCTTTGATTGGTGCGAAGACGTCATGTTCCAGGGTTCATAAATCTCTGGTTGCTTCTTCCTCTTCTCGTAGCAGACGAGGGTCCCCTCTCCTCATGCATCCCTTCCTCATCCTTATGCATCCTCAATAGAGGCGACATCTAATGTATCTTAGGCCCAGGGGGAAGCAAAGGCACCTCAGGGTTTTGGAGGAGGCCCGTCAGACTTATTATTGTTGCCTCTTTACCCGAGCCAAATGTTGTTAGACATATCTGAGACGGAGATGTAAAATTTAGTTGGAATTATTCATTTGAATTTGTGTTTTTGTATTATTAAAAAAATTATTGGGATCATTCTTATTTATTAAACAGGATTCAATTTCCACGGAAGGCAAAAACTCTACTAGAGAGGGGGGTAAAGAAGATTGTGAGGTGGCAGTGCAGGGAGCGCCTTGCGAGGGGCCCGGGCTGTTACACTTATCAAGTCCCTAAAGCCTATGAAGCCAATAAGTAGGAACCCACTGCTGACACGGATACCCTTGTAGATAGTTATCCAAGAGGCTCATATGACACCTCCTTGTTTCATCTCCATGGAGACCATACTGCTAGGCATGTCAGAGAAGGAGATGTATATTTACTTACTTTTGCATTACACCTGTTTTAAATTAATTTAATCGTGATTAATGGTGATATATTTATTTTTACGGGAGTGTCCATGTTTGAAATTCATAAACCTTGAAAGGAAGATTTTGGATTTGCAACATCCCAAAGATGACTGGTTCAAGAATGTTATTTGTTAATCTGGGCTTGTCGGTTTATGTGCTTTTACATACAAGACCATAAACATGGCATGCATGCGAAATTTGCAGAGAGATGGCATTCAAAGACGTCATATTTCCACCTTCCTATTGGCGACCATCATCTTAGATGATATCTCATGCCTCATACATCTTCCCGTTAAGGGAAATTACTGAACCATGGAAGGCTCAGTCGAGACAAAGCTAGCGAGATAATTTCTACCTATTTGGGAACTAACCCAACTGATGTCGCATATGGGGTAGCTGACACTAGAGGTGCTCATGCTAGATTTAAATTTTTGGAAGAACCTTATAAAGACCACCACCAGATGGTTGTGGATGTAGAAGGTGATATACAGGTTGAGTGCCACTGGCACTGTGCATTGAAGTGTTACCTCTTGTTCCTGGTCGACATGTCCATGTTTGAGGATAAAATTGTAACCTACGTCGATGTGGTATACCTTAAATACTATATCGAGGTCTAATAATCGATCATGTTGTTTTGGAAGACAAAGTTGTTGTGAGGAAGTTACATGCTGCTTATGGTAATTTTCATAACTCTTTTGTTACACTTCTTACTAATATTTTATCTAAACCATTTTTAGGGATGAATCATACCTAACTTTCATCACATTTCTGGGTGGGAACCTGTGCCTGGCTATATTGAGGATTGTCCACATGTTGCATCATTTGCCTTGTACAAGGGAATCGAGGCGTCGAGCCATACAGTGTATCTTGGCTGTCATTCAATAGATATAACATTTCCTTTGCCATACAAAGGTCACACTCATACACGCGTTAGCTGGACGTTATTTCATTATACTCCAGATGGTTGGCTTGTGGGTCATGTATGACGTATGCATATATGCATGAGATGGTTGGCTTGTGGGTCATGTATGACGTATGCATATATGCATGAGCAGGTGTTGCACCTGTTTGGGTATTTGAGGTTATACTAAGACAACCCTCAGTGCCTTCTGCACAAAGTAAATCGTAGATATCTTGATGTCGTACTTGAGAATCTTGA